>JBBBDQ010000607.1:245000-461256 GCA_037127315.1 Ascarosepion bandense | reverse complement strand
ATATATATATATATATATATAGTCATCCGCAGACAGATCTGTTTCGCTGTATCAATCACAGCTCATCAGTATGGTTAGACTCCGATTGCTTTTAACCCAGGATTGAAACCCGACCGAATTGGCGTCAGTCGGCGATTCTATCTGTGGGCTATGGGCGTTCGGTAAAAGATGGCAGACCTTTAGCATGTATATTGCCCAATAGCCAGAGTGCTCTAATTTATTAGTGAATGAGCGATGCGTGCATGCGAGAGTAGCTACTGTTTTTTCAAAGTCTACCATTCTTCCAGAGTGCTCAATCAGGGTATGAGAGCGTAATTCCCATGACTGGCGAGTGTATACACCGCTTATATATAACACGCTAAAATTTCCTCTCTCTAATCCTCTGCGCCTATGGCTTAGGGAGTAGAGACTCCGACTGACACAAAATCGGTAAAGTTTCGATTCCAGCTAGAAGCAAGTGGATGTGTAGCCACACTGATGAGCTGTGATACAGTGAAACAGGCTTGTATGTGGATGACTAATAAGAAAACTTGAATATACAAATACGGTCAAGAACCTCCCCAAAGATACTAGTGATAAAATTTGAGAACTGAGGAGAGATTATGTCTGTTGGACCACGACAACGCTGAAGTAAGCTTAGAACAGGATAAGGAACATACTTATTGTAACTCAATCCCCAGCAAGAATCATTTGGTGAAAATACATTTGTGGTTATTGCTGCTGTTGAAGATATTCAAGTGATTTGTTTTTGTTTTTTGTTGTTTTTTTTTTTTTGTTATTATTTGTTATTTTGATCGTGAGTCTGTGGCACCATGTCTCATTAAAGAATGTCCTATTAAATACAAACTGTAAAATTATTTTTCTCTCCTAGACTGCAACTACATTACTTTTTCTTTCTTTTTCTTTTTTTTTTTTTCGTTATATTCTTCTAATGGCGTTTTAATCCTTTCAATGAATTATTTAACCAATCTTTCTGTCTGTTTGATAATCTCAAGAAAGAAATATAATATACTTAAAATACAAACTATTGTGGAAACTGCTTATTTCTAATTTGCATATCTCTAATCTGCATATTTTGCATTTGTATACACACACACGCACGCACGCGCCTACGTATTTACTACCATTTGATGTTTTTCTTTACCCACATTAATTTGCATAAACAATTCTATTAGAACTTTCCAGAATAATCTTTTGTTAAACAATAGCTGATTGATCGTCAGCAGCCAATCAACAACAAGAAGTAACAGGTATTTTTCCCGCCAGTTTGTTTGAAGAATTTGGAAGAATATAAAAACGACTGGCGTTCTCAGCGCAGACGAACCGATCGAAGCAAATGTGCACAACGTCCATCTTGAGCACAAACATTTTCCCACTTAACTGCAATCACAGACATACAAATATTATTTTGAACTCTTGGATTTCTGTCAGGTTAATTATTCTTTAACCTAAAACTTAATGCAACATGTGGACTGAACAAATGAACATTTTCCTTTCTTTCAATCAAAGAAACTATTTATTCAACTTTAAAACAGTCAATGGAGAACAACTCCCACATTTCTTTATCCTGCTGAACTAATTAAATGCCTTATCTTATCAATATCAAATTGTATGTTATTGTTTGAATATATATTTTATTCCTGTTGTTTTGAAGCCGTATTGTTGTCATTTCTTATTCTTCCTCAATTTCGTAATCCTGAATGTGGTGTCGAATCAAATATAAATTTTGTTGGAGAGTTTCAGAGATGTTATTTGACCCGATCAGGGGAAATCTGAAGTGTATTGTCCTTGAGCCAAACGTAGTCTTCAACCTGATCGTAATAGTTTCAAAACCCTCTACAATATATTACAGCTTTAAATTATCCGCAAATATAACAATAAAAGCAGTTGCCTTATATTTTAGGGGAAATAATACATAGAAGTTATTTTGTTAAGTTACCTCCCTTAGTATTTAAAGAATCACATAGTTTGTTCCTATTAAATGAAGTAAATGAATTGATTTTTATATTAATTTATTTCGCTATGTTTTATTTTTTTACTCTAAAAGAAAAGAAAATACTTTAAAATTATGTACCTACACTAAATCACTAAAAAAAACAGCATAGTATGACGAAAAAAGGTCCCCAAACGTAATAAAAACAAACATTTTCCATGAAAAAGCTTTTGCTCTTATTATGAGGAAAGATCAAACTATTCTTTAATTATTTTTCAAATTTTTATTAATCCTTTCTAACATGTTTGAAATACTGGTAAAAAAAAAATTTTATTTTCATTATCGCGAATTGGTAACCAAATTGTTACGAGAAAAAAAGTAATATTACATAACTCACTTTTTTCCGGTGACAAACGCATTAATTTAGAAATTCTTGCAAAAATTAAACTTTCAGAACTTATTTACAAATTAATGAAATTATTTTAAAAATTATTATTTTGAAAAAACCTTGGTAAAAATGTCTTCTTTTTTTTTTTTTACATCTCGTACCCACCTCCATGTAAGTTCATTAAATTTCAAAAAATCAAATTCTGTAAGTAAAAATGGTTTTATTAGTTAAACGCAGGATTTATTGGGGAATGAAAATCATGTATTATTTTTTAAAACCATTTAGCCCCTTTTACCGAAAATCTACTCCGAATAATAAAATAAAAAATGCAATGAAACTATGGCATCATTTAATTAGCTAAGCTGTTAATTGCTTTAATAAATAATATAAATGACAAACGTTATAGTCTGAAGAAAAAATTTTCGATTTATAATGAACCTTTAAAAGAATTGTTTTTATTTTTGTTTTTTGTACGGTAATTTCTCTGTGTAAATTGAAATGTCATGTATTTCTGGGTTACTCTCCTTTGCCGGAAAAAATTGTACAATTATGTCACTTGTGATCGTTATACGCTTATGTTATCTCGATCTGTCAACACAATTCAGTGATGGTGAATAGGTTAGAAAGGTCAACTCTTTGTTTAAAAATAGTTTTATTCTAAATTTCATGCAGTAAATAACTAATACTTGTGTAAATCAGATTAATTTAACATTAAATTTGTTAATTTTCCAGAAATAATGTGTCACAGATGTATATTTTATTTTTGCTAGAATTTTAAAGCCTAAAATTAACTTTTGCTTACAAATCTGTCGATCACTCAAAAATGGCCGAAAAATTTAAAACTGTTTTTTTTTTAATCTCAAAATTTTATATTCCAATCAATATAATTTATGTTTGAAATACACCAAAGTATTTTGCTTACTGGAAATAGTAAATTTAACCATTTAGCTTTCAATTAAAACTAAAATAAAAGATTCAAGAAAACTTTTTTTTTATTTTTAAAGATTCAATTTAAAATTTAGATATCGAAAATGAGTGGAGGTGCCTATTTAAAAGTTTTTTTTTAATCATATCACCCCTAAGCAAGGCGGTAAGGCCACTGGTGTGCAGGGGGCTACGTAAGAGTGAATAGATTAGAAAAGAGACAGCCGGAAACCACGTCCTAAACAGGGAACAAGGGATGAGCTTCTACACCTGTTCAATAGAAGTGGGTGGAGTGTGAACCGGGCGATAGTTCAGTCTATCTACTCCAATTAAAAAAAGTGTAATATCAGAAAGAGTTCAAAACTTACTGTCTTATCTCAGAGTTGAAAAATTGTTTAATTCATGCTGCAATGTGACTAAATGAGAACATTTAAGCTAAGAGTTCGAAGGCAAGAAGACTCTGTCTATTAGGCGCAACACCTTCTTTCTACCTTCTTATCCTCTTATCTCGTCTGGTGCTGAACGTTTTTCCTATAATGCATGTTATCTACTATTAGGAATTTCTGATAGTACACGTTCGTTTGTTTGTTGTTGTTGTTGTTGTTGTTGTTGTTGGGGATGTTTAGTAGCTGAACGGCAATCTGGCAAAATGATTTCTGATAAAAAAAATGGGGCTAATAGCAACTAAGCAACAATCTGGTAAAAAGACGTACCTACATGAAAGTAAATACAAATGCAATGAAAGGGAAATGTCATGTAGTTAGTTACCCAATATGAAAAAAATGCGTCTATGTATAATATCTATCAATGCTTGCTAAAGGTTTGCAGAAAGCTAACATTGAATGTGAGCACAGTTATACCATGTTAGGTTAATAATGCTTAAACAGTGGAGAAAGTGATGTATGGGATAAGTCACGTTCCGAAATACCTAGAGAGAGTTGTCACTCCATAAAATGTTCATTGTCTTAGAAAACACATAGTCATCAGTAATAACTATGTGGAAAAATAGTATTCAATTAAATAAATGTAATAAATATTAACTTTATTCAATGTTATTATGCTCTCTGTATCTGTTATAGCTTTCATTGAAATAAATATGAAGTATTATCTTTTGAGTATTCTACATAATGTTTTTGAAACTTAGTAAAAGTTGTTATTTACAAAAACAAAAAATGGCAGATTATAAAAAAAAAACATTTCTTTTATTTATATCCTAGCGATAAACATTAGATAAACATATCTACACCGTGCAAATTTTAATTTTTAACGATATCTCTACTCTCATCAGTATTCTCATCCTTCTCTTACCCACTTCCTGACACCCCCTATAACCTGTCACTCTTTCTCATAACTTTCCTCCTATGTAACTCTTTGCAAAAGTGGCCTTGCTTGGGGCGATGGCTATAAAAAAATTTTTTTAAATATATATAACATAGAAAAAATGTAATATAATTTTTTCAAAATTCTGTTAATTATATTCTATCGATAAACAACGCGTATATTTTCAGGATAAGTATTATTCCTGATAAGTATAAATTTTCTTGTAGATCACAATATAAAGGGTTGATCGCATATCAGTGTAGATTCATGACACGTAGAAAAACAAACCTAAGTAGCACCGATTAATTTTTCAGAGGGGATTGAGTAAGATATTAAAAAAATAAAAAAGAACGTAATTCTTACCGTTTTTTTTTTTTTTAATCACATGATATTTTAAAAATTTTATTTCACTTTCAGATTTTTATATTATTTTATTTATATTAGTTAAATTTCTCACTTCAACAAAATAGGCATTGTCTTCTCTTACTTGTTAAACCATATTGGTTCAAAAATAAATTCTAAGCAATATTTTAGTCAAAGTTTTAACCCAGTTGGATTAGTTTTATTATAAAAAATATCCGGTACAAACCGATATATTTCCTTTAGATTTTTGTGGCACTTTTCATAAACAGTAAATAAGCAATATTTTTCAAATATTTCTTGTTTTCTTTCTTGCTTACTTTCATGTTCCTTTCTTTCTTTCTTTTTGAACCATGATTCACATGTTTACCTTTAAGAAAATACTGAGTGAAAAGACTCCATTTTACTGAAGATTACAAAATCTTACATCAAAGTCAGATTTCTTATTCCACCCACAATAAACACTAATTAGATGAAAGCTATAAATATGTTCAGACAATAAAACACGAGCTGAAGAGGCCTGAATTATAACTGTGTCATTTCGCTTTTCGCATCCGTTTCAAAATCTTCCCTCTTTCCATGTTCTTAATCATATTTAGTGAACTTCATTTTTCGATGTGCTGTGTCTCTTCAGGACGTTGGCGATCACAGCTCACTACAATTTCCTATCTATTGTCAAGCTTAGTAAATTTTGTCTTTTTGCTATCTCTACTAATCCCAGTCCTCCCAACGATTTACACAAGCAAAGCTCCTTAGGTAGGCTATACGTTGTTTTCCTCTTTCCCTCTGGCCTTCAATATGACCGTTTTAGGTATGAAGATGAACCAGTCCGAGAAACGTTTAAAGATAAATAATACATTTTACTGTACATCATTTTTTTTTTTTTGGTTTTTTTACATATATCAAATTCATGAAGAAACTATACATAGTATAAAAAATTAAACAGACAGAATAAAATAATAAAATAGTTATGTGTAAACATGTTTTATTGAAATTGGTAAGTTCTGTCACAGAACTTATCAATTTCAATAAAACATGTATAAATATAACTATTTTCTAATCGGAGGCCACAATTTGAACAACATAAGGTACGCAGATGATACAATGCTAATAGCAAACTCGGAAAGGAAACTACAGAACCTTCTACAGAAGGTAGCTGATGAAAGAGAAAATGAAAGTACTACAATTAAATTGAAAAAAAAAACGAATACATGGTCATCAATAAAAAGAGCAGCCCAAAATCCAAATACAGGTGGGAATACTAAAATCAAACAGGTAAAAAATTTTAAATACCTGGTAAGTGTTCTAACAGAAGACGGAAAGTGCGACACAGACATCCGAAGACGAATTGGCATGGTGAAGGACGCATTCCAGAAGCTGAGTAGAGTATTACGAGACAGGAAAATTTCACTAGAAACAAAGAAGCGAGTATTGGATTGCTATGTGATGTCTGTCCTTCAATATGGCAGTGAATGCTGGACAATATCATCAAAGATTAAGGAAAAACTTGAAGCAGCTGAAATGTGGTTCTACAGAAGGATGCTGCGGATATCATGGACTGAGCATGTGAGCAATGATGAGGTTTTGGAAATGATGGAAACGAAAAGGAAATTAATACTGAGCATCAGGAAGAGACAGCTAAAGTTCCTGGGACATGCAATGAGGAAGGAGGGCTTGGAAAACCTGATACTAACAGGCCAGATAGAGGGAAAAAGAGACAGAGGAAAGCAGCGGATAACGTACTTGTCTGGCCTGAGCGGGTGGATGGCAGAATGAAGGTTGGGTGGTGTAACAGGAGAAAGCGTGCTAAGAACCACCAGGGATAGAGAGACGTGGAAAGACATGATCGCCTACGTCCTGAAAGGACAAGGCACATAGAAAAAGAAGAATAATTTTTGTGAGTTTCTTAAGCATCAAATGTTATTTCATGCCAGTAATTACTTCAGGGTATGGCCGACGATAGCTCTCCACCGCTTTCTGTCTTTTGTACCACTAATAAATATTTGTCCCCTCCCTACCTTCTCGATCGTTCCTGTTTTTTCCATCCATTTACATCAGATCGTTAGGTAGGATGCAATATGTTCAACTCTATCCCTCTTATCTGTCCTGTAAGTGCCAAATTCTCTAAGCTCTTCTTCTTCATTGTGTATCCCTGAAATTTCAAATCCCTCTTTCTGATTTTAAATATGACACAATAACAAATACTTAAGTTAAATAGTGCTTTGTAATCGTGGAGAGAATGCTAGAAGCAAATTTAAATTATATTTAAAACTAGCAGTATAGCCCGGCGTTGCTTGGGTGTAATAAAAGCTTTAAAGCTAATCCATGGTCCTGGAGCTCAGACTCTTTGGACGTTGGCACGAAAGACTAAAAAGCAATAGTTGCTTCCAGTTAAAGCGAAACCGTAGACTGAAAGAAAAATGAATGGATGTAAGTCAAATTTTGATTTCCTGGTATCGATATCAAATAAGTTTTTTTCGTCGTAAACTGAATTTTGAAGGCTAAATAAGTCCTCTGAGTAAATGGTATCATGGCTGAAACTAAGAACTACAATTATACCTACTTAGAGCCAAACCCCCCAAAAAAAACTAAAATAAAAGGGCTGAAAAATTACAGACATACAGACAGATAAACTCACACACACACAAACATCTTGCCTTTTATATTATCGATTTTCTGCACTATTGTAAGACCTTCAACCTTGAAACTTCTGAATATCGTTTCTTATGTCTTTGTCTATGAGTGTATCAAATTTGATTAAAATTGGACCACTCCTTCTATAACCCGATTTTTTCGATATTTATCTGGGGTACCTCGACACAAAACCTAGCTAAGAACACTCACAGACGCTTATAGTACAACTGTGTAAATTTTCAAGAAAATCGGTTCAGCCGTTTCGGAGTCTACAAGGTAACGGACACACACACACAGACACACACAGACAAAGTTCCATTTATAAATAAGTTTAGATAATTTGACATTTATTCTGACACTCTCTCTCTCTCTCTCTCTCTCTCTCTCTCTCTCTCTCACGCAGACACATACACAAGTAATTTTTAGCGTTTTGTGTGGAAATAATATATAAAGATGTAGTCTTGTCCAATACATATAACAAATGTTTCTTTTAAAATCAAACCAAAATATCATATTTATATTAGATTTTTTTCTACTGTCAGTAGAATTCGTATATAAGTTGAACGAGTCACGTAAAAACTTTGAAGGCGATAAATATGAATTAAAAAAGAAATACAAGTCAAGAATAAAACAAGAGATAAGATGAATAACGCTGATTTGAAGACAATGATAATTTCTATAAATTTGACTAATAAATGCATAACTTATTCAAATGTTTATTTTGAAATTTCGCTGAATACCCCACGAAAATTTCTCATATGAAAATATATGAGTAAATAATGATACTAAATTGACTATATTCTTCTATTATTTTTAATATAATCAATGTTTTGTTTCTCTTATTGACGATATCGACTTGATATGACAACTAATTTCATATTCTGTGTTCTCTTTAACACATTAACACAAAATCTAAGGGAGGTAACTATTAAATGCTAATTATAGAGTATTATCCCGTGTGGATGTGCGTTGTGGTGCAGTGGATATCGTCTCGGAACGAGAAATCGGAGAACCGATTTAGAATTCATTGCATTCACCCACACACAAATAACATTAAAAAATTCGTCGCTTTTCTCCCTAGCTGCGGATTAAATAGCAGGAGAGACTGGGTTATACAGCCTTGGTTGGCAACCAGTGCTGAGCTTAGCAACATCGCAGCACCCCGCAACTTGCGCCCCCCACCCCAAACATACTGAACCCACAATAAATGGTACTTTTAAAACAAAATAACATACTCTCGGAACGCAGATATTCCGTGATCAAGAAAAAACGGGATAAATAGTGGAATTGGCGTTTTGTTTGAAGCTATACATTACGAACATTTTCACAACTTTTAGCTACTTATGTTGAAACAAATATCTATAAACTGCTTCTCTCTCGAGTTCACTTTATTTAATTACAAATGATTTGCGTCCTCTTCCGGACCGAAAGGCTTCTATCAAAGATTATATATATATATATATATATATATATATATATATATATATATATATAAGAGAGAGAGAGAAAGCTATAGAAATACGGGTTAAGGATGATAGATGTCTATTTCAACATACAAGTAAGTATGATAATAATTTTCCAGTTAATCCTAATAATTATTTTGTCGATTTTTTTAATTACAATAGATCTGCGGAGCCAGGAGCCTTGCAGCTTTCCGGGGCCTTGCGGGCCCCTAGGAAACTTCTGCCCACCCAACCCCCACCCCACAATTGCGGGTTCTGCGGGGGCCCTAAGCACGGCCCTGTTGGCAACCAATATACCTCAGAGTGCAAATGGCAACATACAGCGGGAAAATCTTCTGCCTAGTCAGTCATGTCTAATTCGCGACATGATCGCCCAAGCGTGTATCACGTACGGAACTTAACTGACTGACTGATTCTATCTGCATTTACTTATCTTCTTCTTCTTCTTCTTCTTCTTCTTCTTCTATGTGCCATGTCCCTTCAGGCCGTAGGCGATCATGGCTCTCCACGTCTCCCTATCCCTGGTAGCTCTTAGCACACATTCTTCTATTACCCCACCCAAAACCCGCTCTGCCATCAACCTGTTGAGGCCCTTCAAATATGTTCTCCGCTGCTTTTCCCTGTCTCTTTTTCCTACTATCTAACCTGTGAATATCAGATTCTCCAAGCCTTCCTTCCTCATTACATGTCCCAACTTCAGATGTCGCTTCCTGATGCTCAGTATTAATTTCCTTTTCTTTTCCATCCTTTCTAAAACTCCATCATTGCTCACATGCTCGATTCATGATATTTGCAGCATCTTTCTGTAGAACCACATTTCAGTTGTTTCAAGTTTTTCCTTCATCTTTGAAGAGATTGTCTAGCATTCACTGCCATATTGAAGGACAGACATCACATAGCAATCCAGTATTCTCTTCTTTGTTTCTAGTGAAATTTTCCTATCTCTTAATACTCTGCTCAGCTTCTGGAATGTGTCCTTGGTTGGGCTCCTCTGTTTGCTGATACATTTGGTCTTCTTGTAATTTATGTGTAGTCCTTTCTTCTGCCTTTTTTTTCATCTACCTTTTTTAGGAGGTCTTATGAGTAAGGAAAAAGAAAAGCGGAAATAGATAAAAAGAAATAAGCGCATTATACACAGCAAATAATGAAATATAAGAGGGAGTGAATTCAAGGGTACTATTTTGTTCCGTCATAATTTCTCAAATAAAGATTCACTAGTTAAAAGGATGTTTTAGATGTACGTATTAAAATAGTTTTCGTAACTTACACACCTACACTGAGATACGCATATACACACACACATATAACGTTTATAGCAATAAGGTGTGTGTGTGTGTGTGTGTGTGTGTGTGTGTGTGTGTGTGTGTGTGTGTGTGTGTGTGAAATCTAGTATTGGTTAGAAATTGTCAAATAAAATATATAATATTGTTACTGAAAAATTTGTCAGAAATTAGGAATGTTTTCGAATTGTTTTAATCACAATTTTAGAAATTAAAAATGTACTATACTGATAGATAGATAGATAGATAGATAGATAGATAGATAGATAGATAGATAGATAGATAGATAGATAGATAGATAACTACAAACGTAAAAGAGACACCCGAAAAGTTAAAATTAATTTGTAATATTTTTTGGTAGGTTACGAAGATTTGCGTCAAGAAAAATGCTCTCCTGATTTTTAATCTGCAACTTAAGAAATAAAGATTACATAAATTCTGCATATCACTTCCTAATAAAAATACTTGAATCTCACTAAATTCAAAACACTTTCTAGACAATCGTTTTACATTATTTTCTTTGCAATATGACAACTGACATTTGATTAGTGAAGTAATTAAAGAAAAGCGGTGTTTTCAAACATCTGTCAGTATTTCCTTCTGTCTATTTTTTCATGTGAATCTTTTCATACCTTCCACATGCAATGATACATAAGCATTTAAGTACACACCCATACATACACAGATATAAAGACGTATTACTTACATTTCTATTTTCTTTAAAGCAAAAGTTGGAATGCGTGGAAAGATGATATTTAAAAAGCAAAACGAATAACCACATAGCACAATTGAATAGTAGTTTAAAAAACAGTTTAAAAAAACTCTCTTACAAAACTCTCTCTCTCTCTCTCTCTCTCTCTCTCTCACTAGATAGATAGATAGATAGATAGATGGATAGATAGATAGATAGATAGTTAGATAGATAGATAGATTATTGCATTAGAACATGTGTAAACTACAAACTACTGAAAAATTGTACATTTTGTTTCGACATTGAAAGAACAATATCAGCACGTGTAAATAATAGTGATAATGAACGTTGTTATTCATTTGGATAATATAAATATATATCTTAAGAAATAATTATCGATGAATAATGAACTTTAACAAAAAATGTTTACATTTTGATAAAATTTTAAAACTCTCGTAACGTTTTGGCTACCCGCTAAAATCGAAAATTTCCAAAATTTTGAACGCGTTAGAAAGAATTAAAAAATAATTAAAAATTACTTTGATCTTTTCTTTTAGTTCTAATATAAACATTTTGATGGAAAAAGTTCGTTTTTATTAAGTTTAAGGTCTTTTTTTATTCATACTATGTTGTTTCTTTTTCAGTGATTTAGTGGAAGTACCTAAAAGTTTACAATAGACAACGTAATATTAGGCAATTCAGTTTTTTCCAGTGACAAACACGTTAATTTGGAAACTTGCAACAATCAAATATTTGTCGAATTTTAATAAAACTTTCAGTAATTATTCAGAAATAAACGAAATTATTTTTAAAATTGTTATTTTAAAAAAAATCTTGGTAAAAATATTTTTTTTACATCTGTTACCTCCCCACTTCAGCTAAATTCATGAAATTTTAAGAAATTAAATTATATTGGGAAAATTGGTTTTATTAGGTAAACGCAGAACTTTTTTTTTTTTAATCATATCACCACAAGCAAGGCGATAATGCCACTGATGCGCAGGGGGCTACGTAAGGGTAAAAAGATTGGAAAAGAGAAAGCCGGAAACTACATCCTAAACAGGAAACAAGGGATGAGCCTCTACACCTGTTCAATAGACGTGGGTGGAGTGTGAACCGAGGCAATAGTTTAGTCTATCTACTCCAATTGAAAAAAAAAATAAAGAAAAGAGTGAAAAGATTGGAAAAGAGAAGACCGGAAACCGCACCCTAAATAGGAAACAAGGGATGAGCCTCTTCACCTGTTCAATAGACGTGGGTGGAGTGTGAACCGGGCGATAGTTTAGTCTATCTACTCCAATCGGAAAAAAAAATGAAAAGGAGTGAAAAGATTGGAAAAGAGAAAACCGGAAACCGCATCCTAAGCAGGAAACAAGGGATGAGCCTCTTCACCTGTTCAATAGACGTGGGTGGAGTGTGAACTCATTGGGAATTGAACAGATATAGAGGCTCATCCCTTGTTCCCTGTTTAGGATGTGGTTTCCGGTTTTCTCTTTTCCAATCTTTTCACTTTTTTATTTTTTATTTTTTTCAATTGGAGTAGATAGACTAAACTATCGCCCGGTTCACACTCCACCCACGTCTATTGAACAGGTGTAGGGGCTCATCCCTTGTTCCCTGTTTAGGATGCGGTTTCCGGTTTTCTCTTTTCCAATATTTTCACCTTTTTTCTTTTTTTTTTTTTCAATTGGAGTAGACAAACTAAACTATCGCCTGGTTCACACTCCACCCACGTCTGTTGAACAGGTATAGAGGCTCATCCCTTGTTCCCTGTTTAGGATGTGGTTTCCGGCTTTCTCTCTTCTAATCTTTTCACTCTTACGTAGCCCCCGGCACATCCGTGGCGTTACCGCCTTGCTCGGTGTGATATGATTAAAAAAAAAAGTCATCTATTTTTTTTTTTTTTTAAATTATGCCTTTATTTCCGAAAATCTGCTGCCAATAATAAAATAAAAAAATGCAATATAACTATGACGTTATTAAATTAAACAAGCTTTTAATTTCTTTAATAAATAATATAAATTAGGGACATTATAGTCTGAAGAAAATATTTTAGATTAATAATGAAATTTTAAAGAACTTTTTCATTTTTTAAATTATAATAATTGATAAAGTTTAAAATATATATATATATATATATATATATATATTATATTTACTAATCAAAAATGAAAATTTTAATGCAAATCGTTGTGCCTTGCTATCTTTTAAAAAAAATTTTTCCCTTGTGTATTTGAAGTTGTTTTTTTTGGGGGGGAGGGGGGAAATTTCTATATGTAAATTAAAAGGTCATGTGTCTCAAGGTTCCTTCCCCTTACAGGGAAAAAAGTTCTACAATTATGTCACTTGTGATCGCTATATTATCCTATCTCGCATCTGTCAAATCTGTCAATACATACGGTGAAAAGATAAGAAAGTTTAACTCTGTGTTTAAGGAATAGTTTTATTCCAAATTTCATGCTATAAATAAATAATACTTGTCTAAATCTGATTAATTTAACATTAAATTTGCTAATTTTTTAAAAATAATGTCACAGATGTATATTTTATTTTTGCAAAATTTTTAAAACCGAAAATGAACTTTTGTTTACAAATGTGTCAATCGCTTAAAAATAGACTAAAAAATTGAAAGATTAAAATAAAATTGAAAAAATTTATATTCTAATCAATATAATTATTTCTGTTTGTAATACACCAGAGTATTTTGCTTACTGGAAATAGTAAATTTATTCATTTAGCTTTGAATTAAAACTAAAATAAAAGTTTCAAGAAAACTTTTTTATTTTTAAAAACTCAATTTAAAATTTAAACGTCGAAAATGTGTGGAGGTAAAACATTAGATTACTTGGAACATTTCCCTAAATTTTCAAGAATACTGGTTAGTTAAAAAGAAAATCATATAAGTCATAACGGATGTTCTTTAGAGAAAAAAATCCTAAACGTTAGGCTATTATAGCTGTCAACACATTTCCGTGATATTTTAAACTAAAAGTAAGCAATATTTTACTTTCTAATAAAAATTGCATGAATCTCACTAAATTCAAAAGTAAAACATTTTCCAAACAATCTTTTTATATAAATTTCTTTTCAATATGATAACTGATATTTGATTAGAGAAGTAATCAAAGAAAAGCAGTCTTTTCAAATATCTGTCAGTATTTTCGTCTGTCTATCTTTTAACTTGAAAATCCTTTCATACCCATCTTCCGCATGCACCGATACATATACATTTAAGTACACATTCATACATACACGGATATAATGACGTATACATTTCTATTTTATTTAAAACAAAAGTTGGAAAGTATGGAATGATGACATTTAAAAAGTAAAACGAATGACTTATATAACCTCATGCACCAATTGAATGGTAGTATAAAACCGTTTAAAAAAATTCTTACAAAGCTTTCTCCCCTCTCTCTCTCTCTCTCTCTAGATCTCACTATAGATAGATAGATAGATAGATAGATAGATAGATAGATAGATAGATAGATAGATAGTATTAAGATTCACGAAAAATGAATATACTTGTTGAAAAATGTCCAATTTTAATGAAAAAACAAAATTTTATCCTCAAAATCATGATCTTATCATTAAGAGTAAAGGCCAAAGATTTTTTATTAAGTTATATTTTCGAATGCTTTTTTAGGATCTTCAAAATTTTGGTTATTTTTTCTTATGCAATCGGATCACCATAAATTAGTATGAGGAAATTTCAGCGTCTCTTTTAGATGAGAAACACATTGATTTGGAAATTCTTACAAAAATATATATAATTTTCCGATTTTATGGAAACATTAATGATTTATTCACAAATTAATTAAATTATTTGAGAATGTTTCTAGAAAAGCTTGGTAAACATATTTTTACATCTTTTACGATTCACTTATTTAATTTCATGAAGTTTCAAGAAATTCATTTTTGTACGGCATATTGTTTTACTGTTTATATTAGTTAAAAGCAGAATTTAAATCATTAATTTTATTTTATAAAACTGGACCCCCAGCTATCTAAAATTTCTCTCAATCATAAAATAAAAGATGCAATAAAAATAAAACATCATGTAATTATTTTATTTGTTTTTGTAAGTAAGATATATGAACACTGTACACTGTTTTAAGAAAAAAAATATCGATGAAGAATGAACATTACAACGATCGTTTACATTTTGTTAAAATTCATAGTTCTAAATCTTTTTAAATTCCGTATTAATTAGAACAAGTTAAGTGATATTGTCATTAATTTAAAACTATATTTACTAATAATAAATGGAAAAGCTAACTACTATTCAATGACACCAGTATTTTAAGAATATTTTTGTGTGAGTTTATAAACGTGCCGATTTTAGAAAATATATGGTTCTTGGTATAGAAGAATGATTTTTTGAAACGTTGAGGTTCACTAATATAGTATAGACGCGGTTGAGATGAATGAGTAAAAGCTAGGTTTTATTAACTAGACTATCATTTTATTTTCTGACTCTTTAAGGTTAGATCTTACGTTTGAATGATTATCATTTTTGTCCTTTTTGTACGTTGTGTCTTTGATATGTTTTTTGTATAAGTCATTGTGGTATTCATGTAAATGATCATTAATATATATATATTGCTGTATTCTGGTTATAAAGAGTCTTTCTTCCGTTTATATGTATACATACATATATAAAGCGTATTTGTCCCTACATGTGTGTGTCCGGCGGAATGTAGTATCAGGTTGCTGTTTGTGCTATGTTATATTATGTTCCAGGTATTTTAGTGTGCAGATTGCACTTTTGAATTTATTCCTTGGTTTTTGCATATTCTTTTTTGTGAAGATTATTTAAGCATATCTTTGATTTGAACCGAGATAGTCTTTATTTGGTTGGTTGATGGATGAACAGTGGACCAACTAAAGAGGCCATGTACGTGTTCACTGTTCTTTTTATATTTTCTAAACGCCTGAGCGTTTCTGATTTGATTTTGACGGGAGCGTTTGTCATTGATTAATTTTCGCATGTCGTAACTTGACCACATAAGCTTTGTCCGAGTTATAATCTAGGTTACCAGAAATATATAAAAATTAAAAACAGGAAAAGATGTATGTGTTGAGATGTATCTATCACTCTATTAGTAAAGAGGAAAGGGTATATTTCAATACGATTTAACTACTACCTATCTACTTACCACACAGTCCCCCTGTAGATTACGGAGTAAATAAACTTTTGGTATGATTATGTTTTATATTATTACTATAATCAGTACACTTTCCTTTTTTTATTTAATGAAAATAATATGCTTTTTCCAGGTGACACATCTACCTATTCTAGATGTATACGATTTGGTATTACTGCTTACAAAATTTCAATCAGACATACTGGTAAAAACAATTTTCTCGCTGTGTATTCATTTGATTTTGACTGTAATTTGACACTTGATACTATTTTTATTTTCTTGTACAAATGATTCTACACACGGTTTTTTATCAATTGGTACATAAATATAAAATAAATAAATTTTAATCTATTAGGTAATGCTTCGACTAACGCTATAAAACTTTTTAAGGGCTTCAATAAGATTACGGAGCAAATAAAATGTTGGTATAATTACATTTTTTATAGTTTTTATAATTGGTACGCTTTCTTTTTTTTCCCCTAATTTTCATAAAATAAAGTTTCTAAAAAAGTATATTTTATTTTTGAAGATTAAAATTAAATTGAAACTAAAATAAAAGCTTCAAGAAATACTTTTCGTTTTTTTAAGTTAATTTTAAATCTTAGGTATTAGTTTTCTTTTGGAAGTATATATATGTATGTATATAAAGTATATATATGTATGTATATAAAACTGTTGACCAAGTTGAAGATTCTCTAGTTTAGACTACCAATGGTCGAGCGTTTTCGTTGCAAAATGTTCTTTGAAATCTATTCAGATATTCAAAGAAGTATTTTCTCTTTTTCTACATCTTATATGTAGTTTGGTTTTCTGAGGACCTTATGCGGTATTATAATTTTTATTGTAAAACGGTACATTTCATTTGCACTGATTGTTTTTACATGTCATTGATCATCATTTGGCACACAATGCACTTAATTTATGCAATTCATTCATTATTTTGTGTATTAACAATAAATTTATAGTTTGTACTTAAATTCGGCTCGCATCGTCTGTCTTTGTTGTGTACCCATAAAATAAATGTTACCTTAAACATTTGTTTGAACTATTTTTTGTAGAGTTTTTTACCAAATACAAAATTCATTTACTTTTTTCTGTCTAAGTTTCCACAGAAATAACTCATCCTCACACCGTAACTTCACATATATATATTTTCAAACAAATTAATCCGAATCATTAAACGCTGATAGATAGATAGATAGATAGATAGATAGATAGATAGATAGATAGATAGATAGATAAATTTTGAATAGACTAAGATAGATAGATAGATAGATAGATAGATAGATAGATAGATAGATAGATAGATAGATAGATAGATAGATCAGATCCGGTTGAAAAAATAGATAATTTCAAAAACGCAAAAAAATGAATGGAAAAGCGATTGATTGTGAAAAGAATAAATTTTCTACAATGATTAATTGTGTATTTATCCATCATTTTCCATTATTTTATCATTCAACAGATAAAATTTTTACTCAACTTTCATAATTTTAAACCGTACCTTATCAGAATTCGTAATAAACGAGATGCTTTAACACTACACAAACAATAAACAATACAAAAATGCACTATAGCAAAAATAAATTGGCGAAAAAGCACTGATAATCACAAACATTCTCCTTGTATCATCTATTTTTTTTCTTAATAATTAGAAATATCTTCTAGGTAAAATGAAATAAATTATACAATGATTTCATTGTTTTATTTCTACCATGAATTTTTTAAAATGCAGGCAATTTTATTTTTCTCCGATAAAAAAAGCAAACTATTTTTTAATTATTATACATTCATTGCTTTCTTTCAGTGATTATTAATGCTAAATTTAATTTAATGTAATTCATGGCCAAAGGATGAGGAAGATTATGTTGCACAAATCGTCAAAGCAGGAATACATTCCGTTTCGTTTGGACGTATGTATATTCCGCTACGTGTTCACAGATTCGAGGTACCTAAGCTTTAAGCATTTTTGAAAATGAAAATGTTTTCTTGATGCTTCCTTTTTAGCTTTAATTTAATGGTAAAGAAATAAATTTACTCTACCCGGTAAGCAAAATACTTTGGTTTGGTGTGTACTTAAAACCGAATTTATGTTCATTGAAAGACTTGATCTTTTGTTGTCAGCAAAACCGAAGATGTCCAACATTTTTTACATTTGTAAACAAAAGTTAATTAGTTCTCCGTTTTAAAAAAATCTTGCAAGAATATACTTCTTTTAAAAGTTATTTGAGTAAAATCTGGGAATTTAAAGTGTATTTCATCTAATTTGAAACAAACATTACTTACTTTTTTGGCATAAAAAAAAACTTAAAAATAAATAAGGAAAGCATTACTTAAACACGGTTACTTGTTTTTTCTTTTTTTCTTTTTGTTTTTTTTTTTGTTTGTTTGTTTTTTTTTTTTTGAAGTGCTGATTGTATTGGCGCCTGAGTTATCCAAGTTATCAGATGGATGAACATAAGTGATATAAATTTTACGAATTTTAAGTGAATTTATTTAACCACCCAATAATTTTAAGTGAACTTTTTTTTAACTAACCAGTAATTTTTACGAATTAACAAATATTTTAACCTTAAATAATCTAATATTTTATTGATTTTTTTTAGCTTTATAGCCTTACGTTTGAAGATGCTTTCAGGAATAATAATAATAATAAAATTTAAAACATTATAACAAAAAATAAGTTTAGAATGTCATAACTGAGATAATATAAAAATTAATATGGCATAAAATTTCATAAAAGTGATACCTATAGATTTTACGTACATCACTCATGACATTTTATATGGTATTTTACTTATTTATTAATTTCTATATTATTTCAGTAATAATTTTTTTAATTTTAAACAACCCTAAAAACGCTTAACGTGTTAATGATAATGTCATGTTTATACACATACATAAACAATTTTTTAAATACTAGTAGAGTGCAGATTGTAGTAAGATTTTATATTTATGATTAATAAAAAAAAGTTTTACTTAGTAACAAAGGCACTAAAAATTACCCCATTGAAATTGAATTTTACAAGATTTAATTTTATAAATTAGTATCATTATAAGTATAAAAAAAAGTAAAACTATTCTTGTAAAAATTCATTTTATACCGGAAAAACTTTTTGCTTCAAACAATATTGTCCTTAAAATATATTATTCATAAAAACAATTAAAAGTTTTTTTCTAAATAAATAATGTCTTATTTTCGTTGGGTTTTTGTATTTTAGAATTGAAAACAGATTTTAGTTAACTGGTCATCCAACTTTACAAAAAAAAAGTCATTATTTAAATTTTTCAAAGACTTTTGCTTTTAACTAGTATACTCAATAAAAATGACACCTTTGAATTCCTCAAGTTTTCATAAAATCAATTAAGGGTTGGGTAACAGATGTAAAAAAGAATATTTTCTTTCAGATTTTCAACAAAAAAAAACGTTTCAAAAATAATTTCTTTAATTTGTGAATAAGACCTGAAAGTTTCATTAAGATAAAACAACTATTTGATTTTTTGCAAGAATTTCCAAATCAATGTGTCTTTAACCGCAAAAAGGACTTAAAATTTATTATGCAAATTTATAGTCTATCCGCTGACGCAAGAAAATAAGGTTTTTATCAAAAGATTCTAAAAAAGATTTTAAAATTTAATATAATAATGAAAAATACCTTGATCCTTCTTCTTAATAATAACAAAGATTTTGACGATAAAACTAAGTTTTCGGTAAGTTTGAGGCATATATAAATTTATTTATATCAGAAGAACTATTTTAGGAAAATCTATGAAAGTAAAAGACTTAACAAAAAACAAAATGATAATAAACCAAAATTTGAAAGTGGAATTTATTCTATCACTTGTAATAATCGCCACATGGAATACATAGGAAAAAAAACTCAAGGTATTTAAATAAAAGATTATGAACAAAATGGGATCTTTTACACAACAACACACTCAATTAGCGTAATGAGTTTGATTATAATTTGTTTTATTTAAAAATGCTTCATTAATTGAAAAGGAAAGCAATTTACTAGGATGAAAATGTATAGAAAGTGCTTTAACTTTTGAAGCAACCACGGTAAATTTATGTCCGAGTTCTTACATTTCACTTTTCTTTACAGATCTTCTATTATTTCAATTTGTAATATCTAAAAAACAAAAACAAAAAGAAACTAAATGAAATAAGATAGACTATAGAGTCAAATAGGCACCTTGAGGTGGGGTAATGGTTAGCAAGCTTGTCTCGCCAGAATCATTACAATTGAGTTGTGAGTTCGATCCTCCATGGGTGCCCCATAAAACACCTTCCTCTAGGTTTGGGCACAGGGCTAACAACTCTGCCCCATGAAAAACAGTTTGTTACGGAAACAGCAAATGCTGCCCTAAAACACCTTTGGGTGTAACGGGTGATGATTTGATATAGTCAAATACAGACTTAAAAAAAAAAATTAGCATCCCCATCTCCATTATGCTCATCTATTTCCATAAGAACAATGTAAACATCACTTTTACTCCGATGAAGCCCAAAAGGACAAAAAGCGATGTATGAAAAGTTTTTCCTTTCCACAATATTATTGTTGTTCCTAATATATATATATGTGTGTGTGTGTGTGTGTGTGTGTGTGTGTGTGTGTATCTTGCCTTCACGTTTCGTCCTGTGACGGCCGTTATACACGGCAAAGATTTTTAAAAATCGGACTTCTCTCTCTTTTTGTCACCCATTACCGGCTCAGTGATGGTCATTCGCTGCTGAATGATTTTAGGCGTAGAAAGATAATTTGGGCCTATTTACTTCCTTTACTGTAAAGTCTTTGAAGAAATTACTACGTGATTTTTTTTCGGTACTCAATTTCAGCAGTGTATTTGCGTGTTTTTTTTTTTTCTTTTTTTTTTTTTGTAATTAATTTAAGAAGAAAGTTGCGTGTACTTAATTTGAGAAGAAAGTTAACTCTCAAATATATGAAAATAAGTGATAATTGTAGTTTTACTTAATTTTTTCAGACGAAAGTTAACTTTCAAATATATGAAAATATAGATTTTTTTAAAAATCTGTTGCGTGTATTTGCGTGCTGTTTTTTTTTTTTTTCCTTTTAAAGGAAGTTAAAAGTTCAAAAATGGAAAAAATGACATAGACAATTTTTTAAAAATGCAGTAGTTCGGGATAAATTCTGCTCGCCTCTGTCAGAAAAACGTGAAGGCGCTGACCATGCTTAGGAATTGCTTTTAAAAATAGAAAACGAGCAATATACTGCTTTAAATAAGCAGCTCTGTGTCCTTTACAATTGATGTAATTATTGTTTTATTTTCAATGTTAAGTATTAAAAAATGCTTTACTGTACTACTTATTTTGTTCTTTTTATTATTCATAACTTATTTTCATATATTCGAAAGTTAGCTTTCTAGTGAAATTAAAAAAGTAAGGAAAAAGACAACATGCAAAAATACACGCAATATATTTGATGGTTAATTAAACTACACTTATCACTTATTTTCATATATTTGAATGTTAACTTTCTTGAAAAAATCTATATTTTCATATATTTGAAACTTTCGTCTGAAAAAATTAAGTAAAACTACAATTATCACTTATATTTGAAAGTTAACTTTCTACTCAAATTAAGTACACGCAACTTTCTTCTTAAATTATCTCCACAAAAAAGGAAAAAAACCCGCAAATACACGCAACTTTCTGCTGGAATTGAGTACCGAAACAAAAATCGAGTAGTAATTTCTGCAAAGATTTTACAGTAAAGGAAGTAAATAGGCCCAAATTATCTTGCTACGCCTAAAATCATTCAGCAGCGAATGACTATCACTGAGCCGGTAGTGAGTGACAAAAAGAGCGAGAAGAAGTCTGATTTTTTTTTTCTGGTCGTTAACATAAAAAAAGGTAGGTTTCTTCAAAATTTAATTGTTGAGTTGAGTTCAGCATATACATTTGCACTGAAATAAGATTATTTTGGAAAAATTTGAAGTGATAAAAGCCTTCGGATCCTAAAACGAAAATTTACCTTATACTGTTCTTTTCCTCAGATTATAACTAAATATACTTTTGCAAATATATATATATATATATATATATATATATATATATATATATATATATATGTGTGTGTGTGTGTGTGTGTGTGTGTGTGTGTGTGTGTGTGTGTGTGTAAAATAATTAATTTCACATATACAGGAATTCGTACTCGAACTTTCATTAATTTTTCTAATCGATTTTTAGCATATTTCTTTGTGAAATACTGTATATATTTTTAACAAACGGAATAAAGTTTAAAATAACTTATTTCATTTCAATTTTGCATCCCTATGAAAATGGAAGATTATAAGGAGCATTTTAGACACTTGATGATTTTTGTTACCGTAAAAGCCAAAATGCCACGGAAGCAAAAAAAAAAAAAAAGTAAAAACATAGGCTGCGTACGATAAAAGTGCTTTAGCTGACAGAACTGTGCGGAAACGGTTTGTTAAGCTTGTTGAATGTAGCCTTATTGATGAAGAACGCTATAGATGACGACCAAATTAAAATACTGATTGAGAATAATCAGCATTACACAACGCTGGAATTGGCAGAAACAATAAATTTATCAAAGTTCACTATCCATGAACACTTAGTGAAGCTTGGGTACTCAAATCGCTACAATGTTTAGGTACCACATGAGCAGAGTGAAAAGAATATTTGAATCGAATTTCTATTCGTGATTTGTTGTATAAACGCAATGAAAATGGAGCCTTTTTTTAAAGTAAATTGTCATGGGTGATGAAAAATGGGTCGTTTACAACAATGTTCAGTGAAAACTATCCTGGGGTAAGCGACATGAGCCAACTTTAGGCACTCCAAAAGCATGTCTTCATCCCAAGAAAATCATGCTGTTTGTCTGTTGGGATTAGAAAGAAATTCTCTACTATCAGCTTCAGCCAAATGTCTAGTCAACTGATTCTGAAAAGTACTGCTCTCAACTGGACAAATTAAAAGCAGCAATTCAAGAAAAGCACCCACAATTGACGAACAGGAAAAGTTTTGTTTTTCATCAGGATAATGCCAGAACACATATTTTTTGGCGACCCGGCAAAGATTGTTACAGCATTGCTGGGATGTGTTACCCCACCCGCCGTTTTCACCAGACATTGCTCCTTTGGATATTTCATTTATTTCCTTGCAAAATAATCTCATTGGTAAAAATTTTAATTCTTTGTATGACATAAAAAACAAAACACCATAATGTGTTCTTTGCCAAGAAACCACCGAAATTCTGAGAAGACAAAACCATTAAGTTGAAGTAAAAATGGAGAAAAAAGGTTGTGAAACAAAATGGTTCATATTTAGTTGAATAAATATTTAATGGCATAATTTTGTTTTCTGGTTTATTTTCCCTTGAAGATCAACATGAACTTTGAAATGACAATGTCTCATCAAGGAATGGAAATTCATTTTCTTATATTTGGCAAATTTTGTGTGAGGTGTAGGTGGAGTGGGAGATGGGGAAATAATGGTTGTAAGTTGTCAGTTAGAATTTGAACGAAAAAAGGGAAGAGGTAGTTGATAGAGTTGATTAATGGACATATTGAAAATTTTGTAGACAGATTTAACATTAGATGATAAGGTATGGTCCTTTACAGCTATTATGGTTAGTTCTTTGGGTTTAATGAAAGGAGAAAATAAGGAAATGTATATGGAGTGGGGAGGAGTAGGAGTGGATGCGATAAAGTGGGGATAGAGATTGCTATTTGGTGAACATATCTTTATTAATGAATTATAAGACTACAAATATTTTTGTATTTAAAATTAGTTTTTATAATTAATCTATTTTTGTATATTTAACCTTCATTTAAAATTTAAGAAATCACTTTTTTTATATAAAACTTTAAATTAGATCACAGTTTGTGATATGAAATAAAGGTAAAATTTGAGGTAAGAGTGTTGTTTATATTATAAACGTTTATCGTTTCTAGGAATCATAACTTTGGCTTTTGTAGTTTTTAGCATAATTGTAAGGGTAGTTCTTTAATGCGTTTGCAGTTTACTGTGGTTTCATGCCTCTGGCTTAATAGTATGTTGCTGTTCATGTATTTTATGATTTCCATTTTTTCTTCAAGACAAAGGAAACATGGTTCTTTTATAGATTTAGACGTTCTGGTCTGTTTGAGGATTATGAAATATTTTGTTTGAACATTATTTTTCGTATATCTATATGCAAAAATAATGTTCTTTCTTTTTCACACACACACACACACACACACACACACACACACACACACATATATATATATATATATATATACTAGCTGTATAGCCCGGCGTCGCTCGGGTGTAAAGCTTTAAAACTAATCGATGGTCCTGGAGCTCAGACTCTTTGGACGTTTGTTTCCAGTTAAAGCGAAACCGGAAACTAGAAAGAAAAATGAATGGATGTAAGTCAAATTTTGATTTCCTGGTATCGATATCAAATAGGTTTTTTCGTCGTAAACTGAATTTTGATGGCTAAATAAGTCCTCTGAGTAAATGGTATCATGGCTGAGACTAAGAACTACAATTACACCTACTTAGAGCCAAATCCGAAGCAAAAACTAAAATAAAAGGGCTGAAAAAATACAGACATACAGGCAGACAAACAGACACACACACAAACATCTTGCCTTTTATATATATATATATATAGTATCGATTTTCTGCACTATTGTAAGAACTGCAAGCTTGAAACTTCTGAATATCGTTTCTTATGTCTTTGTCTGTGAGTGTATCAAATTTGATTAAAATCGGGCCACTCCTTCTATAACCCGATTTTTTCAATTATCGATTTTCGATATTTATCAGTGGTACCTCAACACAAAAACTAGCTAAGAACACTCGCAGACGCTTATAGTACAACTGTGTAAATTTTAAAGAAAATCGGTTCAGCCGTTTCGGAGTCTATAGATAACGGACACACACACACACATACACACACACACACACAAAGTTCCATTTATGAATAAGTTTATATATATATATATATATATATATATATATATGTGTGTGTGTGTGTGTGTGTGTGTGTGTGTGTGTGTGTGTGTGTGTGTGTGTGAACAAGAGAAAAAAACCTAATTTTTTTATCATTATGTGGATTTTTCATATTTTATTCTGTATTTTCGTTACACTCGGGGCTTGTGAACATCCTCAGGCAAAGAATGGTTGGTTGTACATATTATAAATGTCTTTTTCTTTTATCTTTTTTTAATAGAATGATTGTTTCTTCCGGAGGTGACTTCTTGTTCAAAATCCTCGTATATCAGTGATATGTGGTATCCTTGTTTTTTGAGAGTATTTTGTAATTATTCTAGGCGGGTTTTAAAAAACTACAGGGGAATATAAAAGATAAAATTTATATGATTACCCCTCAACCAGAATAATATTTTTCGGATGATCCAAGACAGGTTCAAATATAAAATTACTACTATTAACACAAAAGGCAATTGCTAAAAAAAATAACATATTCTTATGTTATTTTTTTTAGCAATAACAAATAATCATTCCTTTAAAAAGATTTGAATTACAGAGAGATTATAACGTCTAGGCTGTATTTTGTTGATTTTGATTATATATTATCATCTCATTAACTATTTTGCGAAATTCTCAGAACACATACACGCATTACATGGTTTAATCCCCCTTTAAATTGTAATGTTCAAACGCATATCGGAAAAATTTTCCTAAATTTAATTCATAAGCACTTTAATCATTCACCAATACTAAAAAAAGATATTTCATAAAAATAAGGTTAAGAATAGTTATAGCCACGTTAGTAACATAGAGACATCTATCTCAACATAACAATTTTTTTTTAATAGATACAGGTCAAACGAATATAACAAAGTTAATGTTTAAAAAAATAAATGCAACTGCCGAAAAAACATGACCTGTCCATTAAACGGCCAATGTATGACTGATAATATTGTATACTAAGCTAGCATACATTCCCGTAACAATATTAAATTTTATTTTGGCTCCACTGAAAATCCTTGAAAATTTCGTTTCTAGCATCATCGAATGATTTTAGATAATATAAAATACATCAGTATTTTTTAATATAAATAATGCTAAATTTTTTTTATGTAAATTATTTTTTGCAATTAAACCAGTAATCTCCCTTTATGCTTAATATAAATAATATTCAGAACTTTAAAGTAAATGCTATATATATATATCTATATATTGTTAAATTGTAACAGTGTCTAGTGACAAAATTGCTGTTCTTTTTTGTTTTCTTTATTTTTTGTTTTGTTTTCCAGTAGTTTAATGGTGAAAAGGAATTTTAGGTAAGCAGATTTTTTATCATAAGGCCCTCTATACCAATATAAGGATAGAGCGTTAATAGAGTTAATGTGGAGAAATTTGACCGCTCTAGTAAGTCACAAGTTTCTCCACATTAATTATATATATATATATATATATATTTGTCGTAGATATATATAGAAAAATTATGTACATGTTCTAAAATATAATTTATAATAAAGATAGATAGATAGATAGATAGATAGATAGATAGATAGATAGATAGATAGATAGATAGGAAGGTTTTGTAATTTGCTTCAAGCATTGTGTATATTAGGTGTATGGTTAGGTCTTGAGGGCTATCACAACACGTTTAGTAAAATAAAGGAAGGTAAAGACGGTGTTGGTTATTACCTATTTATTATTCATTAATATTTCGGGATCAACATCTTATCTTCAGAATGGTAGGAGAGCTTGTTTTCACGTTAGTCCGATCGAGTCGTACAAAATTTTATATTAGCCAGGAATAAGCGTAGTTTAAATGGCATTTTTACTAAAAACTAAAAATCAACCGCTTTCGCTCCAGCCTTATCAAGTTTAATTCTGGGAATAGGAGGCATGTAAAATAAAATACGATTAATGGGGGCGAGAAAAAATGCAAGGAAAACTAAAGTCAAATAACATTCAAACCAAGCAAGCAACACCCTCTTTTTACAGAGGGAAGGCTTGTGGGATTTGATCTATGAAGACCCTAGATCCTTTAAATGATATAATGAGTGGGCCCTTGATAAAATAGAGAAACGGTCCCCCACTCAATCCAAAAACACAATTCTTGCAATTTATTGGGTGTGGACCTTTTCTTTATTTTATTGGATTTAAATGTCTCTTATTTCCAAAAATAAATTTGATAAGGCTGGGCCGAAACCGGTTGTGTTTTTTAGTTTTTAATATATATATATATATATATATATATATATATATATATATATATAGTGTATCGAGGCAGACAGATTTTAGTCAACAATACAATAATCATCACTCATACACACAGTAAAAAGAAACTTCAGATATTGGAGGCCATCTACATTAAATGAAAACAACCCACACTTAATAAAATCACGTTTAAATCAGGTCATAACACATTACATTGCATTTAAATATATTATATTTAAATTTAAATATGTTATCATTTCGAGCTCTCACGCGGTGTGACGTCATAGAACCGCATTACAACTTTACGAACTGCGTTTGCTATTTTTTATAAGTGTTATCGTTGCCTAGCAAAGTTTTATGTCAACGCAAGATAAAATCGTCGCTGATGGTGAATGTTTTAATGTTAACCTCCTTGTAACCTCTCTGAAGATGACTCATGTGAGCCGAAAGCTTAAAACCAACTTAATAAAAAATTATCCAAATGTTGGAGAATTTTTGTCTCTATTTTCACCTGAAATTAAAGCCAAAACACGATGTTTAGAACGGCTCATGATTAAACATAATAGACATTCATTTATATTTAACAGTATATGTTTAGGAAAAAAAAAAAAAAAAAAAAAAAAAAAATATATATATATATATATATATATATATATATATGAAGACCGTTTATTTTAAATGCTAAATGTATGTTTTTTTACAAAATTATGTAATCTCCCGTGTAATATACGACTACGCTAAAATTGCGGTAACCAGATATTTATATATATATATATATATATATATATATATATATATATATATCCACTAAATCTCAGAAAAAACTGCATAGTATGAATAAAAAAAAAACTTAATAAAAGCAATTTTTTCCATCAAAATGTTTATGTTATTATTAAGAGGAAAGATCAAAGTAATTTTTTTTTATCCCTTCTAACGCGTTAGAAATTTTGGAAAAAATCCTGTTTCGAATGTTTTTTAAATTATTATTTTAAACAAATGTTGGTAAAAATATTTTTTTACATCTGTTACCCACCCTCGATGTAAATTCATGAAATTTTAAGAAATTCAATTTTGTTGAGTAAATTGGTTTAAACGCAGAACTTATTGGGGAATGTAAATCATCTACCATTTTTTTGAAACATTTTGATTTTATTTCTGAAAATCTGCTCCTAATAGAAAGTAAAATAAAAAAAAAGCTAAAACTATGACATTATTTCATTCGATAAGCATTTAATTGCTTTAATAAATTATATATATTAAGAACATTATATTCTATAAAAAAATTCGATTAATAATAAAATTTTAAAAGAATTGTTTTCGTTTTATTTTAATTATAATAATTTATAAAGTTTAAAAAATATAGATTTGTTGTCGTTAGTTTAATCTAAACTTATTTATAAATGGAACGTTGTGTGTGTGTGTGTGTGTGTGTGTGTGTGTGTGTGTGTGTGTGTGTGTGTGTGCCTGTCTGTCTGTGTGTCCGTCACCTCTAGACTCCGAAACGGCTGAACCGATCTTCTTGAAAATTTACACAGTTGTACTATAAGCGTCTGCGAGTGTTCTTAGCTAGGTTTTGTGTCGAGGTACCCCCGATAAATATCGAAAATCGATAATCGAAAAAATCGGATTATAGAAGGAGTGGTCCGATTTTAATCAAATTTGATACATTCATAGACAAAGACATAAGAAACGATATTCAGAAATTTCAAGGTTGCAGTTCTTACATTAGTGCAGAAAATCGATAATATATATATATATATATATATATATATATATATATATATATATATATATATATATATAAGGCAAGACGTTTGTGTGTGTGTCTGTTTATCTACCTGAATATCTGTATTTTTTTTTCAGCCCTTTTATTTTAGTTTTTGCTTCGGATTTGGCTCTAAGTAGGTATAATTGTAGTTCTTAGTCTGAACCATGATACCATTTACTCAGAGGACTTATTTAGCCTTCAAAATTCAGTTTACGAAGAAAAAACTTATTTGATATCGATACCAGGAAATCAAAATTTGATTTACATCCATTCATTTTTCTTTCAGCCTACGGTTTCGCTTTAACTGGAAACAACTATTGCTTTTTAGTCTTTCGTGCCAACGTCCAAAGAGTCTGAGCTCCAGGACCATGAGCTAGTTTTAAATCTTTCATTACACCCGAACAACGCCGGGCTATACTGCTAGTAACTTAGTAAGTGAAGATTTTATTTACTAATCGGAAATTGAATAGTTTAATACAAATCATAGTGCTTTCGTACTTTTAATATAATTTTTAATTTTTTTGTGTGCTTATTTGAATTTTTTTTTATTATTGTATGGTAATTTCTATGTCTACATTAAAAGGTCATGCGTTTCACATTTTCTTCACTTTACAGGAAAAAAATTGTACAATTATATTGCTTCTGATCGCCATGCACTTACCTCGCATTTGTCAACCTGTCATCACATTTCAAATACGGTGGAAAGGTTAGAAGGTTCAGCACCGTATTTAAGAAATAGTTTTATTCTAAATTTCATGCAGTAAATAACTAATACTTGTGTTAATTTAGATTAATTTAACATTAAGTTTGCTAATTTTCTAAAAATAATGCGTCACAGATGTATATTTTATTTTTGTATGAATTTTAAAACCAAGAATTAACTTTTGTAAACAAATGTGTTGATAGCTCAAGAATGACAGAAAAACTTAAAGATTAAAAAAAAATCTCCAAATCTTATACTCCAATCAATATCATTTCTTTTTGAAATACACCAGAGTATTTTGCTTAGTGGAAATAATATATTTAATCATTTAGCTTTCAAATAAAACTAAAATAAAAGTTTCCAGAAAACTTTTTTTTATTTTTAATGCGTGTGTGTGTGTGTGTGTGTGTGTGTGTGTGTGTGTGTGTGTGTGTGTGTGTGTGTGTTAAAAATAGGTAACTCCAATATTTTGAAGAATTGAATTTGAAGAATTTGAAGAGCACAGCACAATGTAAAAAGCCTTAAATTTGATAATAACAACGTTTTATCGTCAAAATGTTTATTTTATTATTAAAAGGAAATACCAAAGTATTTTTTCATTATTTTAATTAGATTTTATAGTTCTTTCTAACACATTTGAAATTTTGGGAAAAAATCTTGTTTTTTTATTGTTTTTTTTGTTTTTTGTTTTTTTTGCTTTGGTAGAGACAGCCAAGATCAGTATTACTATTAGCAAATTTTCCCGATAAAAAACACATTTTTTTTAATTCTTGCAAAAATCAAATAATTTCAAAATAATTAAAAAACTTTCAAAACTTAATCACAAATTAAATTATTTTTAGAGAATCTTGGTAGAACTATTTTTTTACATATTTTACCCCCACTCCCACCATCAATTAATGAAATTTCCAGAAATTAAATTGTGTCCTCCTTCATAGTTAAAAGAAGGACATCTTGAAAAATATAAATTATCATTTTTTTTTTTTTCTCGAACAGTAACTCATCTGCCGAAAATCTGCTCTGAATCGTAAAATTTAAAAAAATGCAATTAAACTAAGACAATATTTAATTAGAAAAGCTTTTTAATGTTACAAAGAATAAGATATGTTATGGACACTATCTTTTTCTTTTTCGATAAATAATTAATTTTTCCAAAAATTCTTTTCTTTTTGTTTTTAAAATCTAATTAAGATAATTTATAAAGCTTTAAATCTTTTAAATATTTGTATTAGGTGATATTGTTATTAAGTAAAAAATATATTTACAAATCATTAATTGAAAAACTTTAAAAGAATATTTATTTTTCTGTGTGTGGGTGCATAAAAGTGCTTATTTTACAGTCGACCATAAACGACATTATCAGAAAATAAGAACGATAACTACAGTAAAGTTCCAACCAAAAAAAAAATTTTTTTAAGATTATTGCGTACTTAAAAGGTGTTTACGTTAATTCAATTACTGTTTCTAACACCGAAACCCCCTTATGGAACAATACCAAACCGGCAAAGCCGCAAACTCCTGAAAAAACATCGGAATAAAAATTGCATTTTTGCGATATTTTTATTTAAGTAAATAATATTGTTTCAAATCCTATTAATTATACTTTAAATCAGCTAATATTTCTCAAATAAAGTTTCAGAAAAGTATATTTTATCTTTGGAAGATTTTTAATAAAAAAATGCATTGCGATGAAAGACGACTAAAAAAAGGGGCGCTAATCAGCTATTTTAGCAAAACGAAACAAAAAATAAACGCTTCCAGTCAATTTAAATTAGTTTTTTCGAAATGCAACACAGCATTTTGCTTATTAAAAGTATTAAATTTAATCTATTAACTTGGAATTAAAACTAAAATAAAAAGACATTTCATTTTAAAAAATTAATTTGAAACTTTAGATATCGTTTTTTGTCTTTGTGTTTTTCTTTTAGAGTTACCTCTTTTAGGCAGCAAATACAAAAAGTTCTATTAAAAGTAAAAAGAACCGCCAATGTCTGTTTAATTTATCATTACATTTTTCTAATTTTCGAATAAGGAAGAAGATAAAATAGGAAACAGGTCAAATTATTCCTCCAGTCAAAGACTGTCATAGATACAAGAATATTAACGCAACTGCCTCGAAATTAACATTTATAAATATTTAAAGGACAATGAATAAAATAAATACTAAAATATAAATTATAATTTTAATTAATAAGTATGACTTGAGAAAATTGAAATTTCAAACGTTAAATCTTGTTTTTTTTTTGTTTTTTTTTTTGTTTTTTTTACCAAAATGATTGAATTTAAAAGCACTGTTCATTAAATTAAAACTTTTTTTGCTAAGGTTAAAATAACTGTTAAATTATGTAAGAAAGCATCCCATGATGACATCCTCGAAAAATGTATTTTCCGAAATATAAAACTGATACTCAGCAAAACTTAAAGCATTCAAGCTAGACTATAAATTATTTATTATTAAAAAATAATAAACGGCGTGTGTGTGTGTGTGTGTGTGTGTGTGTGTGTGTGTGTGTGTGTGTGTGTGTGTGTGTGTGTGTGTGTGTGCGTGTGTGTGTGTGTGTGTGTGAAATAATCATTAAAAATGAATGTTTCCCTATCCACTCGTGATTACGTATCTTCAAATATATTTCCAAACAAATTAAATCCGAATTATTTAAACGCTGTTAAATAGATATGAACATAGAAAGAAACAAACAAACAAACAAACAAACAATCCGGTTTAAAAAATAGAATGATAGATACGACCGGGGTTGATAGATAGATAGATAGATAGATAGATAGATAGATAGATAGATAGATGGATAGATAGATAGATAGATAGATACGACCTGTGTTGGAAAGAAAGAAAGAAAGAAAGAAAGAAAGAAAGAAAGAAAGAAAGAAAAAACCTGTGTGAAAAAATAGATAGATAGATAGATAGAGAGAGAGAGAGAGAGAGAGAGAGAGAGAGAGAGAGATAATGATCATACTATGAGAGATATTTAGAAGACTAAGATAGATAGATAGATAGATAGATAGATAGATAGATAGATAGATAGATAGATAGATAGATAGATAGTGGGTACATTTTTTATTGAATGCTACATTCATGTACCCCGATTCCATCTCCCCTGAAAAATAGCAACAAATCTACAATGTTTCTTGAACGTGTAAAACAAATGAGCAGACTTTTTCACTTTTTCCTTTACTAAACTTAATTGAAGAATTCAGTTAAATTTATTTTCTCTCCATTTTACTTAAGTAAGTATACTTAATAATTTTGGTCTCTTCATCGTTGTACTTGAGTAAACAAGCTGTTCGATTCTCATTGTGTGTTTTTCGCCCAACCTTGTCAACTAAGCAAATACTCTATACATCCCGTAGTAATAGTTGCTATATTGATTAAGTTAAGTTTTCAAAAGGCCAAACATTATTGGTATATAGTCATTAAATACCAAACTCACTGAATTAAATGATCTAAGCCAAGTTTGTTTAATGTTTGTTTACCATTTACGCCTAGCCGTCCACAGTTCCCTAATAGTTGTGAAAAAATAATTGAAATTTTATGCCAATGCAACAACTATCATCGTTGTATTAAATAAATCTATTTCTGTGGTGTTTTCTTCCTCCTGTCTTTCCTCGACACTTATACACAACAGAATAACAAAATAAAGGATTTTATTGCTTTTTTCAAATTTCTTTGAAGTTATGAGCTTTTGTTCAAAGTCAAACAGTAACGGTTAACGACATTATTTTTAGAAAAAACGTAACGACATTATTTTTAGAAAAAATAATGGTCTTAAAGACGAAATATTTTCTCCAAAGTTAAGAAGGAAAAAAAAAAAACAACACAAAAACTATCGCCAACATTTTCGGAATTGAATTTGCCATCTTTTAAAATTTCAAATACTTTAATTTTTTTCTTTTTTTTTTTTTTTTGTAAATTGCAGTAATTTTTACATTTGAATTAATAATTGAAAGGCTGAACGCAGATGAATTTTCTCCTTAACATTTAAAGTAAGATAAATATTTGTTTCTTAAAGGCCAAATTATTATTTTCAAACAGCTGTAACTCTACAAATTTACCTGGTAAACCCTGATAAAAAGAAATCTGTAATCATTTTCATTTTTAACTTTCCAATGAAAAATAAAGTATTACGAAACTCGTGTTTCTAATGTTTTTTATGTTTTAAGTCCTGAAAATAAAGTTCCAATTTTCATTCCAGGCACGGCACCACAAAATAAAAAAGTTAGTGGATGTTATGTAGGTACCACCAAAGAATTGTTAAGCGTACATGATGAAGAAATATCCAGTTAAAAAGATGTTTTATTTTTACAAACTGGATCTTATTATTAAGAGACAAGACCAAAGGATGGTTTGATTATAAAATTATTTTTTAAAATCTTTTTGTTTTTCTTGCTTCATACAAACATGAGAAATTTCAGCGTCTTTTTGAACTGGAAAATATATTGATTTGTAAATTCTTGCAAAACTCATATAATTGTCAGGAATTATTCACAAATTAATTATTTTAGAAGTGTTTCTTTCTTTTCTTTTTTTTTATAAAATCTTGATAAAACTATTTTTTGCATGTTACTCACCATTTTTTTAATTATATAACATTTCAAGAAATTAATTTTTGTTGCTCTTAGTGTGTTTTGTTTACGTTAGTTATAAGTACAAGTCCTTGGAAAAATGAAATCATCAATTTGTTTTCTTTTTGTCAAAGAGGACCCTCAGTTACAGAAAATCTACTCTGAATTGTAAAATAAAAATTGCAATAAATTTCAGACATTATTTAATTAGAAAGATTTTAACTGCTTTTATAAATAAGATATAGACACTACTGTCTTAAAGAAAAATACTTTTTTCCTTGAATAATGAATCTTTGCAAAAATTATTTTCATTTTTTTAATTATAATAATTTAGACACTTTTAGAACTTTTAAGATTCTTTATTAACTACAGTAAATTTAAAATTTATTGGTAATTTTCTAATATTACCTCAACAAGCGTCTTCGTCAGTCAAAAAAAAAAAATTATAACGCCAAAATATCTAATATTCAATAAAATATTTGAATGTTTAAAATGCTTTAATGTTTAAAATCTTTAAGATGACTAGTTAGTCAAAACATTGTTTCTTTCTTACCTTACCTTATTCTTTCTTTCTTACCTTATTCTTGCAATGGTCGGATTATCGGTAAAAATGTCAACATCTCATATGATAAAAACACCCACTTCCGTATTAAAAAATACATTTTCTGCAATATTTTCAACTAAATATAAGTAATATTGTCTTAATTCTGATTAGTTAAACTTTAAATCAGTTAATCTTTCTCAAATAAAGTTTTAGAAAATATTATTTTATTTTTAAAAGGGTTTTTAATAAGGAGAATTATGCTGTGCTTATAGATTTATCAATCAGACCGATTTTAACGATTAAAAAATTTCCCAATCAATTTAAATTCGGTTTGAAATATGGCAATGTATTTTGCTTCTGGAAAATATTTAAATTAATCTATTAGCTGTCAATAAAAACTAAAATAATAGCTTCAACAAAGATTTTACATTTTTAAAATATATTTTAAACCTTAGGTATTCCTTTTTTGAGGTACTTACTTAAAAGTGTGGGACTAAATCAGATTTTACTTTTTTTAATTCTTTATTCTATACATTTTTATTTGATCCTCCCATAAAATGAATATGTTTTTATAGATTTATTATTGTACTGCTAATGTTTTTTTTGTTTGTTTGTTTTTCTTTTTGTTTTGTTTTTTTTTGTTTTTTTTTTGCTTTGATTTTAAATGCAAATTATTTCCCTATCTTTATCTTCAGGTTCCACAATTTCATCAGTTCCCTTTCAATATTGACATAGTTATCCATATTATTATTATTATGTCATTTTTTCATCATATTTCGATTTCTGCTTTGGTCTCATTACCAACCAAGTCTGCGGGAAGACCTAAAGCAGGTCATGGCGTGTTGTTATGGCTCCATTTCATGTTTTTTTCTATTTTCCCCATCATCCCTAGCATTACATAGACAAAGCTCTCCTTAGTGTATGGGCTGTACTTAATAAGACAATTTTTTGTATATCTCTTAAGCTGGAGTATCCAGGGATTCTTTCAATGTGTTGTTTTGTTCCATTTTTTATCATTCCAAGTGCACCTACTATCACTGGCACAACTCTTGTTTTCAATTTCCACATTTTTTCTATTTCAATTTCCAGGTCTTTATATTTTGACAGTTTTTCAAATTCCTTGATTGCTATGTTACAATCCGCTGGACAAGCCATATCAGTTAATAGACAAGTTTTCTCCTTCTGGTTTTTAACAATAATGTCTGGCCTGTTTGCTTCAATTTGTCTGTGTAGATGGTGTAATCCCATAGAATGGTTACATCTTCTATTTCTGTAACCAGTGCTGGGTGATGTTCATACCAGTGTTTGTTTTTTATTATTATTATTATGTCATTTTTCATCGTATTTCGATTTCTGCATTGGTCTCACTACCAACCAAGTCTGCGGGGAGACCTAAGGCAGGTAGTGGCGTGTTGTTATGACTCCATTTCATGTTTTTCTGTCTTATTATTATTATTATTATTATTATATTTCGATTTTTACTATCGTCAGACAACCTACCAAGTCTGAGAGAAGACTTTAAGGCAGGTTGTGGTGTATTGTTATGGTTACATTTAATGATTTGTTTTTCTAACTTCCATAACATCACTAGCGTTATCCGAAGAAAGTTCTTGTACTGTTTGGGCGGTACTTATCAAAACAATTTTTTTGCATTTTTCTTAAGCTAGGATTTCCAGGGATTTTTTCAATATATTGTTGTGTTCCATTTTTATCATTCCAAGCCCACCTCCTATGACTGGTACTATTATTGTTTTCAATTCCCACATTTTTTTTTTATTTCTTTTTCCAGGTCTTTATGCTTCGATAGATTTTTTTTTTTTTTCAGATTCTTTCGTTGATATGTTACAGTTCGCTGTGCAAGACAAATCAATTAGTAGGCAAGTTTTTCTTTTTGGTTTTTGACAATTATTACCATCCTATTTGCTTTAATTTTCTTGTCTGTAAAGGTAGTGCAATACCAGTGAATTGTAATGTCTTCTGTTTCTGTGTTGGGTGATCTTCATACCAGGGTTTGTTAACATCTTTTCTAAAGTGTCTGCACATTCTCCAGAGTAAATATTGCTCCATTCTATCGTGAGAATTTTTATTTTCATTTGGCGCAAGTACAGAATATATTGAGATTAGATGATCTACGGTTTCCTGATATTTGTCACAGAACCTGCATCTTAATCCACACTATTATCTATTATATTTACCTGAAAGTTCCTAGCAAAAAGACTCTGGTTTTCCACTACAAAAATAAAGCCTTCCGTTTCAGCCTTTAATCTAGATCAGGGATCGGCAACCACCGGCCACACACGGCCCGTGAAGGATTTTAATCCGGTCTGCCAACTTAACCATAACCAAATTTAACTCACTTACCATAGTCTTTTTTCTTTTCTTTCTAGCGGAGAAAAAAACTTTATAGAAACTGAGAAAAGGCAAATAGATTTTGACTGCCGAAATTTTAACGAAAACTGAATACATCGCTATTTTTCATTGAGCACATTGAAAAATTTGTTTACTTAATTTGTCAAAAAACATTTGCTGTAAAAAAAAAAAAGTTTCTCCAAACCAAGACAGCCTTCTGGACGGAACGGTTTCAGGTTGAAGCATTTTATATTATTGCCGACACCCGAGACAATGCATAGCTATCTGGCCCTCTCTCGCCCAAAAGTTGACAACCCCTCATCAAGATACTCGTAAACATCGATGAGTGTTAACTTTATCAGCATCGACTTTGGCACGTTCTAAGTATTGGCCATGCAGAGGTTTGTCTTGTCTTTTTAAGAGCTTTATCTATGGTTTTCTTATAGTTTTGCTGCAACAGTTGGTTCTTAGGTTCTGTTTTGGCATTCTACAGAATCTAATACATGTTTGTATTTAAAACCTTTTTTCATGGGTGAAAACTTTTTCTTCCTGTTTTCAGGAAAAAGACTCAAAAACACATTTAGTGTTTTTGAGTCTTTTTTTTTATTTCCATATACAGCTAATAGCTGTCTTGCATAACAGTTTTACGGGGTATATTTACACTGTCTACATTAGCTTTTGGATGATGCATGTTATGCTTAGAAAGATGCTTTCTTGTCTTAGAATCCATTCGTCTGATATAATTTAGAGTCTTGTTCAAGATGTTATAACTATATTGAACCACTGATATAGCAAGACTATTATTGGCCATAATTCTGTTCTGAGAATTCAGTTCAGTTTTTAATATCAATCGCACCCTTCTATAGTACTATTTTCACATTGTTTCTTTCATTTTTTATGGTGAATTCCTACACCTGTTACCCCTGGGTCTAAGTTAATAGAAGAGGTTTGTTGTAGCGAGCCTTAAAAATTTTCGCTTTAGCACATTTGTCCAAACCAAATTCTATTCTAATGTCATCACTGAAATATTTAATTGTTTTCAAGAGACCCAGTTCACTGTCATTCCTAGTATATAACTTTAAGTGATCCATCTGAAATAGATGACTCATTTTCTTTTGAGCTATTTTGTAACCACATTCCGTCGTGTTAAGTTGACTGGTTAATGTTATTAGATTTTTACAGAATAGTAAGGGAGACAAAAAGTTACATTGAATTATTCCTCTGTAGACGTTTACTTTACAAAACTTAATTTGTATGGTTTGAGATAAAGTGTTATTTTCGATATCGACATAATTTGTTTGATGAAACTGTGCCACCCATCTACCAATCTATATCTATATCATAACTATGTGTGTGTGTGTGTGTGTGTGTGTGTGTGTGTGTGTGTGTGTGTGGTTATAATTTTGAAACGCATTTCGTATTAAAGAATCGATCAAAGTGCAGAAAAGTCAAAACAGAGAACTGAGACGACTCCAAAAATTTGAAAGAATTGAAATTAATCTAGAGAAGTTGAACTTGAGAAAAACTTGCTTCTTTTTTTAAAGTAATCTAAAAATTTCAACATAACCGATTTCGACATTTTACGTGTCTGAAAATGGATTAGAGCCTTTCTTTATTTCCTTTAATCCCTTTCCTAACTGATGGCTTTAGTTTAGGTAATTGTTAACTATTGGCGTTTAAAAAAATATTAACGATTCGATCATTTTGATTTGCTGATTAATGAGTTTAAGTTAAATTTTTAATCATGTATTTCAAAACATATGATAAAAAGGAATTCATAACGCAATTTAAAAACCAAACATACATACATACAATGCGTTTCTTTCACTACTATGTAAAACTTCATCGATAAAACATCTTTTTAGTTTAAGAGCTATTAAAAAACGAAACGTGGAAACTTTTCAATTTGTCATTCAATCTAAAATTAAAAATTATTCATCTGATATATAAACTTGTATAGCATATCTTCCATACATAAGTAGAAATGAACATCGCTCAATACATACATACGTACATACATACATACATACATACACTTTAGCAGAAGCTTTTATTATTATTATTATTATTATTATTATTATTATTATTATTAATAATATTTTTTACAACAAAATATATTTCACATTTTCAAACATGGAACATATTTTTATTTTCTTTCGTAATTTTAGTACCTACCTTATTTCAAGTGATTTAAAAAATTCTAGTTTTTCAACAAAAAAAAATTATTTCAAATTATTAACCACTTGTTATTTTATATATATATATATATATATATATATATATATATATATATATTATATATATATATATATATATATATATATATATATATATATATATATCCAACCCCTTAATGAATGAGCAAGAAGAGAAATATTTTTATAATATTTTATCGAAAGTTGTTTTTTGAACACGTATTAAATGAGTAAACAGTTTTCTCAGTAATACTCGAATTTTGATTGAGTGTATACTATAATTTAGTATAAAATTGCATAGTTTGATTCCAGTCTTATTACTCGGAAGGATGTGAAAATAAAATATTTGTTTACAAATTCCACCTCAAAATGCTATGCATTCTACTGTCTCCAGAACATCTCTTTTTCTAGATGTTTTCATTCTTTTTAAAGTCTTCGATTGTTTCGTTAATTTATTTTCCTCTTAACCCTTTTAAAATCTTTTGCTGTTTTTATCGTAGCAGATACCAAAATAAAAAAATATACCAAAATAAAAAAATATACCAAAATAAAAAAAAATATATTCGATCTGTGAATTATTAATAAGTTCATTTTAAAAATTGGTATTTTATACTCCAGAATACCACGAAAAGACATTTCAACAAAATATGCTTTTTTTTTTACTTCTTTAGCCGATACCGAGCATAACATGACGAGTTGTTTTAGTCTTTCTCTTTATTTTCTTAAATGTACTAGTTTGAAATTATACTAAGAAAAATATATTTTTCCAGATATTGTTTTGTGAAGTATATCATAATATGCTATAAAATAATTTAAGAAACGTTAATCGCAATTTTATTTTTAATTTTTCATATTTGCTTTTACTAAATCTGTCTGACATTGTTAAAATAAAATTTGAATGGAGCTATATTCCGTAGTTAAATATTTTTTTTTTTTTACTCATATCACCCCGAGCAAGGCGGTAACGCCACTGATGTGCAGGGGCTACGTAAGAGTGAAAAGATTAGAAAAGAGAAAGCCGGAAACCACATTCTAAACAGGGAACAAGGGATGAGCCTCTTCACCTGTTCAATAGACGTGGGTGGAGTGTGAACCGGGCGATAATTTAGTCTATCTACTCGAATTGGAAAAAAAAAAAGAAGTGAAAAGTTTGGAAAAGAGAAAGCCGGAAACCACATCCTAAACAGGGAACAAGGGATGAGCCTCTACACCTGTTCAATAGATGTGAGTGGAGTGTGAACCGGGCGATAGTTTTGTCTATTACTTTTAAAAAGTTCTCAATACAAAAGTAGAGCATAGATTTGCATTTTTTTTTGCATATATATATATATATGTGTGTGTGTGTGTGTGTGTGTGTGTGTGTGTGTGTGTGTGTGTGTGTGTGTGTGTGTGTGCAAAAAAGGTATGCAAAAAAATAAAAAATGACTAAAAATAATGGAAGCTTTAAAGGAAAACTCATCATTCAATAACTTCAATTACGAACACGTTAACAACATGCTTACCGTGTTTGGTACATAACACATAAGCACGACTCTACATCAGACATAACACCACATACATTCTGTTAAACGTAAAATAGCATTCATCCTCGAAAATGATTAAAAGTATAGCCGAAAGAGTTCGGATGAACGAAACATTTGGACAATTTTTATATAATCTATGATGTCTTCAAAAGAAAAAAGAACTCATATGATCACATGAAAAATTACAAAAAAAAACATAACCATCATCTTATCTGTCATTTTTTAAAGAAACCTGCATAAAAGAGAGATTGCTGCCCAAATACAATATATATATATATATATATATATATATATATATATATATATATATATATGATAAATAAATTTGTTCACTTAGGTTTGAAATATCTTGGATGATAAAAGTTATTCAGCAGCTAATAAACAAATTTTACAGTATATGTAGGCAGCAAGCAACCAAAAAAGTTTGTCTGATTCATTGTGCTTTTCTAATTATCTAAAAAGTTATGAATCATGCATAAGCGAGCCAAAGATAATGTTTTGTTCCGTTTTGGAGATAATTTATCTACAGTGTTGATTTAGTTGTCTGAGGGGTTCTTCGGAAATTAGAAAAATACACTAAAATGTAAACACACACACACACACACACACACACACACACACACACACACACACACACACATATATATATATATATTTTATTTTTCTTTAATCCGAAGTGGAAGAGTAGGAAGGTAAATTCCAAGAACCTGATCCTAATTAATATTAAAAAATTTTTAATATTAAAAAGTGATGCAGGCAGAGAGCTCAAAGAATACAGAGTCAATATAAATTAGAGAAAATTGTCAAAATTCAAAACTAGCTTTTAAATAAGTTAGAAGTGCTGAAATCCACCTCCGCAAAAAAAGAACGTTGTAAAAACATCCGACACCTTTGAATTTTTAAAATTTTCTCTAATTTAATATATATATATATATATATATATATATATATATATATATATATACTTTTAACAATTTTTTTTTCAATTGCTGAAACTTCCATTCGAATGTACCAAATGGTTGCAACAGCATTTTTGAGTATTAAATTCTGGGGTTTATGCAGTAATAACATCAATAACCTAAGTAACTCGTTTTATTTACATTAATCATATATATATATATATATATATATATAAATATATATATGACAAATAAGTTAGTTATGTTATATTTATAAAAGTGCTTAGTATCAGGGATTGAGCGTAGATACTGATATCACCACCGAGTTGCAACAATCTGTTTCATGCTTAAACGAAATGTGATTTCTTAAATTAGATGGAAAAAAACTAACTTTTAAAAAAGTTAGAAGTGCTGAAATCCACCTCCGCAAAAAAGAACGTTGTAAAAACATATATGTGTGTGTGTGTGTGTGTGTGTGTGTGTGTGTGTGTGTGTGTGTGTGTGTGTGTGTGTGTGTCCATAAAGTCCCTGTGCACTTTTTCAAAAATTATACCTTTATTTTTTTTTTTTTTGTGGTAGAAATAATCTGTGAAAAATGTTATAAAATTTAATGTATCTAGTTTTCACTATAGTTATTCAATAATTCTTTGCCAGAAAATGAGCAACAATTTTTAGATAAGTAAAAAAGTATTATTATTAAAATAGTATTATCCTTTGTATTGCTAATGATGGAAGACATGTGGAAGCTTAAATAAAATTTCAATAAAACCTTAAAAAAATATAGATTTACTTCTTTCTAATCCTTTTTACAAATAATTTTTATCGCAAATACAAATAAAGTTATAAAGTTTTTAAAGTTCACACAAACTTTATGGACACCATATATATATATATATATATATATATATATATATATATATACAAAGTATTGATAAAATCAACGGAAGGCCTGCCAGGTAACCAAAGCAAAACTTAGTAAAAAAAGTAACTAACAATTAATAAAACAAAAAAATAAAATAGAAATAAATAAATAAATGGATGAAAGTAAAAGAAAACATAAACTAAAAAAAAATATAACACATATACCTATCTAAACATTAATATACTGCGCTCTATGTCAAAGTGACCAGCTTTCTCAATGTCACAGTCGGGCCGTTACCCGAGTTTCACACTACCGCGATCGTTCAACGAGAATTTAATAATTAATGCAGGTATCTGTACTATTTTTCGATACCTAAGTTTTAAAATGAATTTCTAAAACGAAAAGGCTTTCATGATGCTTTCATTATAACTTCAATTGAAAGCTAAATTATTAAATTTACTGCAAGCGAAATACTCTGGTGTATTTCAAATAGAAATTATATTGATTGGAATCTTAGTTTTTTGAAAGTTTTTGTTTATCGGTCATTTTTCGAATATTGAAAGTTTTGTAAGCAAAAGTTAATTATTGATTTTAAAAATCTTGCAAAAAGTAAAACATACGTCTGTGACGCATTATTTGAAGAACGTTAGCAAATTTAAAGTTAAATTAATTTGATTTTGAAACAAGTATTACTTGCTTATAACATGAAACATTTCTTATTCACGAAGGTCTTGTTTTGCTGACGAGTTGATTGATTAATGCGTCAGAAAAGCAAGACGTTGATTGACTCCCGAAGGAGTCCTGCGTTTAACTAATAAAACAAAGTTTCTGATCGATAATGAATTACTAGAAATTTCATGAAACTACATTACGTGGAGGCAAATGTAACAGATCTAAAAAAAAATATTTTTATGAAGATTTTCTAAAAGTAATAATTTAAAAAAATATTTTCATTTATTTGTGAATAAGTCCTGAAAGTTTCATCAAAATTCAACAATTATTTGATTTTTGCAAGAATGTCCAAATTAATGTGTTTTTCATCGGAAACAAAGCAATTTAACTAAAATTACATTTAATATAGTAAATTCGGGTAAAAATTGATCGCACGCTGAAGAAAAAAAAAGATTTTTAAAGAAAATTTCGTCTTTCCCCTTAATAATAACATAAGAATTTAAGACGGAAAAAATGTTGTTTTCATTAAGTTTGGGACCCTTATTCTTCATGTTGTGCTGGTTTTTAGTGAATTAGTGGAGATATCTACATAAATTCATTTAAAATCAAAGCACATTGTATGAAGACTGAAGAGTAGTGCGATCAAGGCCAATGCGTACTACCAACCGAACCCGCAACCAGAGGATGGTGCTCAAGCATGGTTAGGGGCCCAGGACAGTGCTTTGTGGCCGTTGTTTTTGTTTTGTTTTGTTTTGTATTTTTTGTATTTTATCAACTTTTGATTTATTAACCTACATTTATATATGTTACATATTAAATAAGCTAAGCACAACTGATGATTAAAAGATGAAAAATTTTTGCAGAGTTTAACGTCATTCTAGGTTCTCTATTATTTTTTTTCATTCAAATCTATGAATTTATTTTGTTAAGTCTTGTAAAAAGTATTAATAATTTACTGATTTTTTTTTATCCATAATGTTGAACGTGTAAAATTATTCAACTTTTAACAAGAAAATTCTTAAATTTATGTTAGAAATTGCCACGAAAAATTATTGATTTATGTAAGATATGAAATGATCTTTTGTGACATGTCTCTGATTTGTATTGAGAAAAGTGAGATGTAGTAGACTGTAGCGGATAAGAAATTAATTAAAATCAACCTTCTTCTTCACTTTTACAAAAATTCACAATGACTTGTGAAATCCTGGGTTTTCCAAATAGAAAAAGGATTGACCATCTGCTTAACGAAAAAGTCGAAACCAGATTTCGCAAGTAGGTGTTAAAATGATTTTTGACAAATGGGAGCGACTTGGAAGACCAAAAGGACGACTTCATCAACGTCAGTCAAGTCAGTCAGATGGAAGAAAGACAACACTAAAATGTAACGTCAACTTCCAACGACTCGGACATTGTCCTCTTTCTCTTTCTCCTTATCTATTTCAACAATTACTACTAGAACATTTTGTACGAACTCTACCCTTAGAACATTTTGTACGAACTCTATCCTTAACCTCTTAATAATGTTTCTAATTGAGCATTAACTTCTACAACTTATGTTATTCTTTCCTTTTAATAAATTTCTATCTTAACATTCAAAATGTAGATTTCATTATTCCACTCTTCTACACTAATCCACATATTCCAACCGACAAACAACCTTCCGATAACGATAAAAACCTTCTGATTATTATAACTCTACATAAATCCTGTAAGCTGTAGGGAATTCGGTTAAGTCTGACACCAGGCCAAATCAAAGAAACATTAACCAGCTCCCTACGCTACAGACTATGGGCCTGTATCATAGATTCAGCAAGTGTGCGGGGGACATAAGAGCTTTGCACGAGTCCTGTTACCGATTAAATGCGTTATAAATTGATTTAAATGCTAAAAATGGAGTGTACAACATTTAGATAGAAAATATTTTAAAAAGTTTAAAAATTTGACAATAATATTTACATGGAATTAGAGTTCATTTGAATATTTTTATTTGTTTTTTTTTAAGTAAACGAAATCTAGATTATATTTATTTTTGACTTCAAGGCCATATTAATCGTTTTAATTATATTTTCAATTTATATTTCTAATTCTGAATTTATTATAAATGATATTGAATATTGAAAGAATAGGCTTTGCTAATTTCCTTTTTTTTTTTTCTTAAACAACTGTTTAACTGGTTAAAATTAAAGTTTCAAGAAAAAGTTTTTACTTTTAAAAATTCAGTTTAAAACTTAAGTATCGAAAATGGTGTGGAAGTATTTGTGATTAAAGACAATCATTGTAGATTGTCTTTCATCACAAATCCCCCCGTTTAAAAGAAAATGAAGATGGAATTGTTTACGATAAATCTTGGTGAAATTTCTTAATATGCTAAATTAGAAACATATCAATTATTTGTTTATCTCTCTGTTTGATATTTTAGGTAAGAAAGTAAATTTAATTGGTATGATCAAAACGATTAAATTCAATTTCTAAATTCAAATAACGCGCGCCTTTAGTAAAATGCAAAATTTAAATCGCCACGTTTATTTAAAAATTAAACATAAAAAGTTTAATTTGATACGGATTTGAATCAAGCTACAACAAAGAAAACGCAAGAAATCTGTTTGAATATAAAAATATAATATATTTTATGTTCGTGTTTTTTACAATTAATTTTTTTTTTCATGTGTTCTTAACTGTGTTTTTAGCGCAACAGAGTTTTTCTAAGCTAAACTTAGCAAATATTTAACCATTTTTAAGATAAGAATTTGAAAATAATTTACTTAAATTTCATGTTTTGTAAAACGTGTTTGAGAACTGCTATAAAGAGATCGAAAAATCTTTATATTTAATACGGTCTATTTTTTAAGCTCTGAGAACAGTCAGCTTTTTAATTTTGTTTCTATAGTTTCAAGTGATTTTAAATCTAATGCAAGAAAATTATCGACATTTATGTACAATACTTGGCGTTTAAAAAATTTTTATGTATACTTATTTATATTTATTGATTTATTATGAATGATATAAAGAAAAACTGATAGAATATGAAAGTGTCGTTAAAAATTTAATAACAGTTCTAATGAAATATTTAGATTTAAGGTGAAAGGAATGATCTGAAAATGATTGAGATTTTGGCGCGATTTTAAACAAAACTTGAATTTCTTAAACGAATGAGGCAAAAGTTCGACATGAGAAATTGGAAAGGCAAATTCGCATTCTCTAGTAAAAGATCTTTTTTATTTGGTAAAAAACCCTACGAAAAGAAAATAGTTAAAAAATATTTGCGATAGCATTTTTAATTTATATAGGCAGATGACAAAGATAGACTACACAAGCTGAACTTAAGAAAAAACAATAAACTTATTGTTAATACACAAATTAATGAATCAATTACACAAATTAAGTTCATTTCATGCTAAATGATGGCTAATAACATATATGTAATAATGCAAATGAATTATGATTTTTTACAATAAAAATTATAATGCAGGTCCCCAGAAAAGATACATAAGAAAGTTGAAAATATTTGTTTGAATATTTTTAAAAGAATTGGTACAATTTTTGAATCAACATTTGTGGTAACAGCAAAGAATAGAACAATCCCACCAGCCGAAGAATTTTCCTTGAATGTATAAGCGACTTTGATTTTACTTTCAATTCTTGTCTGGTGGTTGTCAAATTTCTTCTGTATTGTTTTTCATTCTGGACCGGAGCGACCTGGGTTCATCAGCGGATGTTCGTGGATTATTTGAATTAAATCCAAATCCCCATTCTATAACCTCCAGGGTAGGCTCCAAATTTACTTTTCTGCATTTTGATTGATTCTGGATAAAGAAAAACAAAGACTTATGTTTTCCTACAAATTGAAATGTACCAAATTATTGTTTAAATTTAAAATTAAGCAAAGTCTCAACGCAGTGTCTGCTTTCTCTTAGAAAAGCAGACGATACACACACAAGCGACTTAAATTTCTTATATTTTTCCCCTCATACAAAGAAGCGATAGTTTTTTCATATAAATTTATATTCAGATATTTCTCATGCAAACAAAATTCTAAGGAACTTTTGAACAATTTAAAATGAATATTTTTTTGACAATAAGTACAGAATTTAATTATGGATATGGGTTGTAGTGCATCGAAAAATCGGGAAAACGAGTTCGAATTCCAGTTGAATTCTTCGCATTCTCTTACGCGCAAATACCCTTGGGAAAGGTATTAATCCGTCTCTTCCCTCCAGTTACAGGTTAAATATAGGACAGATTGGGTTCTATAAGCCTTGTTTGACAAACAGTCTACCGCAGAAAGTAATGGCAACCTACTGCGGGATATTCTTCTGCTTAGTCAGTCATGTCTCATTCGAGACACGATCGCCCAAGCGTGTATTACGTATGGCACTTAACTGACTGACAGAAGGTAATTATACAATATTTTACAAAATATATACAATATTAAATTACATACAAGAATTTTTTCACAATGTTTGAACCACATTTAAAGTCATTTAGTTTTGTACATCAAATAAAATGCATTTCCTTATTTTGATAATTTACACAAAAATTTATTTTCACATTACCAACAAAACTTGAATATGAAAACATTTTACAATTTTTAAACTTGAAAGTTATATTTATTTACAGAATTAAAACAATATTTAGTTTTTTCTGCACTAGTGGCACAATATTTGAACACTAAATATACTTTTCTTTTACTTATTTCATAACCATTAATCCTGGCTTAAAGAAGCCAGTCCATTTTCGCATTAATTCACAAATTTGTAATATGGCCCGTTAAATAAGCTTTTAAGAATTGTAATTTTATTCGATTCAAGTTTATGTTAATTATATAATTCTCGAATTGAGCCACGAACTTTTTAAATGCTAATTTCCTTTCCACTAAAATGGAACATTTGTATTTATTTGCTGCTTAATGCACCAGGAAATCCTACAAATCCGACATTTTCTCGGTATCATCTTCATCGCCTTCCTTTTTTACTCGATGTTCGATCTGAGTGAAGCGCATGAATAAAAACCCTTTCAAATTCTGCATCCATCAGAAAATCTTCCCTATATAGACTTACAGCTATTTTTACCGTTATACATCCTTTTGAATTTGCTTCAAAAACAATTGAAAAAAAAAAAAAAGAAAATCGAAACAAGATTTTTGCCAAAATTTCTAACGTGTTAGAAAAGATTTTTTAAAATTTTGAAATAATTAAAAAAAATACTTTGATCTTTCCTTGTAATAATAACAACATAAATAATTTGATAGAAAAAGTTTGTTTTTATAAAGTTTGGGCTTTTTTTCATACTATGCTGTTTTTTCAGCGATTTAGTGGCGGTAATTATTTTAATGTAAAAGTACATATTTTATTTGTATTGATTATTTTTACATACTTGTTATTGGTAATCATTTGGCACAAAATGCATTTAATTTGTGCCATTCATTCATTATTTTGTGTGTTAACAATAAATTTATTGTTTGTACTTAATTTGCGCAATTCATTCATTATTTTGCCTGCTAACAATTAATTTAACATTTGTTCTTAATTTAGGCTCGTGTCGTCTGTTTTTGTTGTCTGCTCATAAACATTACCTTAAACTACTAGTTTCAACTACCTTTTTTTACCAAATAAAAATTCCTTTACTTTTTCTCTAAGTTTTCTCAGAATTATCTAATCTCTACTACGTAACTTCATATATATTTTCAAACAAATTAATCATTAATCCGAATTATTAAACGTTGTTAAAAGATATGAAGAAAGAAAAAAACAAACAAACAAACGAAGAAAAAAAAAGATAATTTCAGAAACGTAAAACTGAAAGAAAAGCAATTTATTATGAAAACATTGAATTTTTTGTAATGATTAATTGTATATTTATCTGCCTGGTTATTTCTCATTATTTTAAAACATCATTTAACCGATAAAATTGTACTCAACTTTCTTTAACCTCATCAAATTTCGTAATAAACAAAATGTTTAACAAGCAAATTAATAACAAATACATTCTTATAGCCAAAATAACTTAGTGAAAAAGCAATGATAATCACAAACATTCTTCTTGTATCGTATTTATTTTCTTTTTTTAATAATTAAAAATATCTTTTGGTTAAAATAAACTAAACTATACGATATATTTCATTGTTTTATTTTGACCATGACATTTTAAAATGCCGGTGATTCTTTATTTTTCTCCGATAACAAAAAGCAATATTATTTTAATTATTATACTTTCATTGCTTTCTTTCAATGATTATTAATGCTAAATTGAATTTAACGCAATTCATGGCCAAAAAGGATAGGAACGATTATGCTACACCAATCGTCGAAGCGGAAATACATTCCTCTTGGACATACTTATGTTCTGCTATGTATGTTACCAAATTCACGATACTTAAATTTTAAAACTGTATTTTTTAAAAATGAAAAATCTTTCTTGAAGCTTCTTTTTAGCTTTAGTTCAAAGGTAAAGGAATATTTACTATACCCAGTAAGCAAAATACTTTAATACTGAGCAGTCTTAAGAGCATTATGGAAATCTACTCAAATCAGTGTGCTGAAGCATCTACGACAACCACTCAGTTAAGGGCCATACGTGATACACGCTTGGGCGATCATCTCTCGAAAGAGACATGACTGACTGGGCAGAAGATTATCCCGCAGTAGGTTGCCATTACTTTCTGCGGTAAACAGTCTGCTGACCAAGGCTACATAATTCAATCTGTCCTGTTATTTAACCCATAACTGGAGGGAAAGACGGATTAATACCTTTCCTAAGGGTATTTGCGCGAAAGTGAATGCAAGGAATTCAACTGGAAACCACTCACAGGAATAAAAAAAAATAAATGGTCAATGATATTAAACATATATTTATTTTATTGGCACTTCAACAAAACTGGTGTTAGAACATGCTGTACAATAGCAAATAATCAACATGATAAACATTTGAACAATACAGTCAGTCAGTTAAGTGCTATACGTGATACACGCTTTGGGCAATCATGTCTCGAATGAGACATGACTGACTGGGCAGAAGATGTTCCCGTAGTAGGGTGGAATTGTTTTCTGCTGTAGACTGGTTGCCTACCAAGGCTATAGAAACCAATCTGTTTTGTTATTTGACCCATAACTGGAGGGAAGAGATGGATTAATACCTTTCTCAAGGGTATTTGCGCGTAAGTGAATCCAATGAATTCAACTGGAATTCGAACTCGGAATACCGATTTGTCGTTCCCAGTCGATATCCACTGCACCACAGCGCACATTCTTTGAACAATACACAAGGCTTGTAAAAACACAGTAATATACAATAAGTTACACAGATTAGATGGCACAATATGAAATTACTATGAATTTATTATAACAGGCATTCGCAACATTTCTTTTCAGCGAATTGCTTTACTATAGGCTTCAAGTCAATGATCTTCAGGAATAAAATGGTTTTTTCTATGCACATGAGTGAAAGCCAGTTCAAACGATTCTTCTCCATTGTGCTGTGAAGCAGATTTTTCAGTCTTGGAAAAAAAGAACGTTCTCCTGTACGATTGTTCACCATTATGCATATAAACCCTGAGTGTAATTTCAACATTCGGGAATACCGATTTCAAATTGTTCGAAATTAATTTTCTCTACAGTGCAGGGAGAATCTCACAATTTTCATCAAGAGCCATGTAGTGCTCATATTCATTTAAAAGGTCATCATAATTAAGGGTTTTGGGATACATATTAACCAGATGTTTACACTTTTTCTTTAGTTCATCATAGCAATAAAGAAAACAGATTTCATATCTGTGAATAAGCCTCTGCACGTTTTGTCAGTTCAAAGATTAGTGTGTCCAGAATAGGGATGAAAAGTTCCACTTTCAACTATTCGGTTTTACTGTGAATAACTTTTTCTGCTGATCAATTACATCTATTAAGACGCTTACTTCGTTTTCGTTCCAACTTTTTTCCATCACTGTCATTTGTATCTGGACATATAACGGTGACTTTAAATTTATATTCACTAAATTTGTTTCGTTTCCTGAAGATAGGTTTTCGTAGACTAAAGAATGTTCGTGGCATCAAGGATGTTCACATTCTTTAATTGCTTGTTTTTTGTTGTTTTTTTTTTTCATTCTTTCAAGCATGTTATTCCAAATAATTCTGAGAAAGATGGATTCCAGGTTTTCCATTTTTTTTTCTCAGTTCTTTTGCTTCTCACCATGTATTCACTTGCTGTTGACTAACAGTTTGATGGTGGAATTTTGTTCTCAATAAGAACCCTTACGACAACGTCTGTTAGACTCTTTGCTCCGTGAGAAAAGATAGGGATGAACATCAAGTTACGTTCCACAGTCTTGCAGTCTATACTTATCAAATAACTAGCAGTATAGCCCGGCGTTGCTCGGATGTAATGAAAGCTTTAAAACTAATCCATGGTCCTGGAGCTCAGACTCTTTGGACGTTGGCACGAAAGACTAAAAAGCAATAGTTGTTTCCAGTTAAAGCGAAACCGTGAGCTGAAAGAAAAATGAATGGATGTAAGTCAAATTTTGATTTCCTGGTATCGATATCAAATAAGTTTTTTTCGTCGTAAACTGAATTTTGAAGGCTAAATAAGTCCTCTGAGTAAATGGCATTATGGCTGAGACTAAGAACTACAATTATACCTACTTAGAGCCAAACCCGAAGCAAAAACTAAAATAAAAGGGCTGAAAAAATACAGACATACAGGCAGATAAACAGACACACACACAAACATCTTGCCTTTTATATATATATATTATCGATTTTCTGCGCTATTGTAAGAACTGCAACCTTGAAACTTCTGAATATCGTTTCTTATGTCTTTGTCTATGAGTGTATCAAATTTGATTAAAATCGGACCATTCCTTCTATAACCCGATTTTTTCGATTATCGATTTTTGATATTTATCGGGGGTACCTCGACACAAAATCTAGCTAAGAACACTCACAGGCGCTTATAGTACAACTGTGTAACTTTTCAAGAAAATCGGTTCAGCCGTTTCGGAGTCTATAGGTAACGGACACACACAGACAGACAAACACACGCATACACACACACACAGAGAGAGAGAGAGAGAGAGAGAGAGAGAGACAAAGTTCCATTTATAAATAAGTTTAGATACTTTGACTCTTTTACTTCTTTAAGAATATTACGAAGAACCTGTTGTATCATTAATTGAATACATTTCTCACAAATATTTTCAGAAAAATATGACATATTCCCTTTTGCAGGATTTTCATACATTTTTGGATGTTTTTCTAATAAAGAGTCAAATTTACTCAGCCTCTTTAGTATGCACAAATAGTTGCTACTTTTTGCTGGCAAACCTATGGAGGCTAGGAACCGAAATACGCATATCAACACTTTATGCCAATATTTCTGCTCTGAACGATGTTGCTCGAGTAATAAAAAAATCTACACTTACAGTTTCTTTGTGTCTTATCAAATATGCGGTCATGCACTTTCGATGTTCTTCTCCATTTTCATGTTCTACAATAACATTGCTGTGCTTCTAGTCATCGAACCGCGCTGCAACAATTGGAGATTATTTCTTGGACAATAAGTAAAATACAAAGTAGTAAAAATAACCTTGACGATGAGCAGTTATTTACGTTTTACACACTCGCCATTCCGCAGTTCAGTTTGAACACATTGTTTGATAAATACCACTCTTCCATATGTTTTACTCTAATTGTTTTATACATTCTGTATGAGTTTGAAAGGTTGTTATCATGATTCTAACATGTTGAGGGTCCACTACGATCCAGTAATCTATTGTGTTAGTATCATTAATGCTCCATATCTCCAGATTATTCTCTTGGATTCCAAACTTCTTTACAGTTGCAGATTTGGGTATTTCGTTTTGTAAAATGTCACCAGCAGCAGCAACAGGCAATGGATGGTATGTCTGCTAAAACAAGATGATTGGTAGCAGGAACGGATGTAGATGTGTATGCTATAGCTGAAGGAACAGTACTAGTGGCTGACATTGAAGGAGTAGATGCTGATATGGATACTATATATGAAGGAAGGGTATGAGTGTCTGTCGTTGCACCTGTGTTAAACCACGATGTTAATTTTGGATTTTTTTTTCCTGTTTACTCCTCCTCCTTCTCCTCCTCCTCCTCCTCCTTCTCCTCCGTCTTCTTCTCTGCAGCTCTCTTTCTCGTCTGTTCTCTACTCAAGACATTACGCTTCATTTTTGCTGAAAGGGTTATTCACCTGGAAATATATATCTTAAATATTTAGTATTCAGTTCCACACCAGGATGTAGCGTTATCTAAACTTATTTATAAATGGAACTTTGTCTGTGTGTGTGTGTGTGTGTGTGTGTGTGTGTGTGTGTGTGTGTGTGCGTGTGCGTGTGCATCTGTGTGTCTGTGTGTGTGTATGTCCGTTACCTATAGACTCCGAAACGGCTGAACCGATTTTCTTGAAAAGTTACACAGTTGTACTATAAGCGCCTGTGAGTGTTCTTAGCTAGGTTTTGTGTCGAGGTACCGCCGATAAATATCAAAAATCGATAATCGAAAAAATCGGGTTATAGAAGGAATGGTCCGATTTTAATCAAATTTGATACACTCATAGACAAAGGCATAAGAAACGATATTCAGAAGTTTCAAGGTTGCAGTTTTTACAATAGCGCAGAAAATCGATAATATATATATATATATAAAAGGCAAGCTGTTTGTGTGTGTCTGTTTATCTGCCTGTATGTCTGTATTTTTTTTTCAGCCCTTTTATTTTAGTTTTTGCTTCGGGTTTGGCTCTAAGTAGGTATAATTGTAGTTCTTAGTCTCAGCCATGATAACATTTACTCAGAGGACTTATTTAGCCTTCAAAATTCAGTTTACGACGAAAAAAACTTATTTGATATCGATACCAGGAAATCAAAATTTGACTTACATCCATTCATTTTTCTTTCAGTCTACGGTTTCGCTTTAACTGGAAACAACTATTGCTTTTTAGTCTTTCGTGCCAACGTCCAAAGAGTCTGAGCTCCAGGACCATGGATTAGTTTTAAAGCTTTCATTACATCCGAGCAACGCCGGGCTATACTGCCAGTATTATATAAGTGTGCTTGCAACAAGACCTCTTCCAGCATGAACTTGTTCTTCCTTTAATTGTACGAACAGTATTTATTTTTTATACAAACTCTTTACTGTATGCTGCTTCACAAAATTACCGGACATGACCTAGATCTAGCTTATTGGCATAACTAGGGTGCCTGGCACTGATCTAGCCTCATCTATGTATAGTGCTTCAAAACTACATTCAACACTTTCACAGTTTGCACAATTAAACAGTTTATTCATTCATATATTCACAAAATATCAATACCTGGCAAGTAGTACTGCATCATAAATTCATAATCTTAAATAATCACTACATGCTTACCATACAATCGTAATTAAATTTCATGTTCAATCACTAATAATCTCTAGGTACCTCCACTCATTTTTCATATCTAAATTTTAAAAAGTGAAAAAGTTTTCTTGAAAGTTTTATTTATTTTAAAATAAAAGTTAAATGACTGAATTTACTATTTCCAATAAGAAAAATACTCTGATGTATTTCAAACAGAAATTATATTGATTGGAATTTAAAAATTGAAAATTTTAAAAAAATCTTTCAATTTTTCGGTCATTTTTAAGCTATCGACACATTTGTAAACAAAAGTTAACTCTCTGTTTTAAAAATCTTGCATAAGTAAAATGTACATCTGTGATGAATTATTTTTGAAAAATTAACAAATTTTATGTTAAATTAATCTGATTTACACAAGTATTACTTATTTATAGCATGACATTTAGAATGAAACTATTTCTTAATCACAGAGTTGAACTTTCTGACCTGTCCGCCGTCTATCAAATGTGTTGAGAGATTTTCAGATTAGAGATAAGATAAGTATGGCGATCACAAGTGACAAATTTTTTCGGGTAAGAGGAGGCAACTCTAAATAACATGATCTTTTAATTTACACATAAAAATTACTATGCAAAAACTTTTAAATAGACAAAAAAAAAAGTTATTTTAAAATAATTTAGGGAGGCAGAACGATTTGTATTAAACTTTTAATTTTCGATTACTAAATATAATCTTCGCTTAATAAGTTTTTAAACTAACCCTAACAAATCTTTAAAGTATTTTTAAAATATTGTTGAAACTTTATAAATCATTATAATAAAAAGATGAAAACAATACTTTTAAGATTTCATTATTAATCGAAAAAATTTTCTTCAGATTATTATGTCCTTAATTTTTATTATTTATTTAAGCAATTAAGAGCTTATCAAATTAAAAATGGCATATTTTTGTTACATTTTTTATTTTACTATTGGGAACAGATTTTCGGAAAGAGAGGCAAAATTTTTCAAACAAATAATAGATGATTTACATTCCCCAATGAATCCTGCGTTTTAACTAATAAAATCATTTATCACAACAAAATTTAATTTCTTAAAGTTTCATGAATTTACGTGGAGTGGGGGGGGTGTAACAGGCGTAAAAAATATATATTTTTTACTAAGAATTGTCTCAAAACTAATTTCTTTTATTTGTTAATAAGTCCTGAAAGTTTCATTAAAATCCGACAATTATTTGATTTTTGCAACAATTTTCAAATTAATATGTTTGTTACCGGAAAAATACTGAGTTATGTGATATTACGTTTTCCATTCTAAACTCACGTAACAATTTGGTTACCCGCTAACACAAATCAAAACAAGATTTTTACCAAAATTTCAAACGTGTTAGAAGGGATTAAAAAATATCAAAAAGAATTTTAAAAATCTTTTGATCTTTCCTCTTAATAATAATATAAATATTTTGGCGGAAAAAGTTCGTTTTTATTAAGTTTGAGATATTTTCTATTCATACTATGCTGCTTTTAATGATTTAGTAGAGGTACCTAATAGGTACTTCGACTCATTTTCGATATCTGAATTTTAAATTGAATTTTTAAAAATGAAAAAGATTTCTTTAAACTTTTATTTATCTAATTGAAAGCTAAATGATTAAATTTACTATTTCCAGTAAGAAAAGTACTCTGGTATATTTAAAGCAGAAATTAAATTGATTGGAATGTAAAAGTTTGAGATTTTTTTCAATATTTGAATTTTGCCGCCATTTTTGAGCGATCGACACATTTGTAAACAAAAGCTATTTCTCGGTTTTAAAAATCTTGCAAAAATTAAATATACATCTGTGACACATTATTTTTGGAAAATTACCAAATTTAATATTAAATTAATCTGATTTACACAAGTATTACTTATTTATAGTGTGAAATTTAGAACAAAACTCTTTCTTAATCACAGATTTGAGCTTTTTGACCAAACGTGTTGACGGGTGGCTGATTAGAGATAAGATTTTAAAAAGTGTATGGCGCTCACAAATGACAAAATTGTACACATTTTTTCAGTTAAGAGAGGAAACTCTGACTTTTTAATTGGCACATAGAAATTAGCATACAAAAAAAAACTTCAAATAAACACATACACACACAAAAATTAAATTATTTTAAAAAACATGGAGGCAAAACGATTTTTATTAAACTTTTAAATTTTCGATTAGCAATAAAATCATCAATTTCTAACTAAAAATCTAACCGCAACAGTTCTTTGAAGATTTTTAAAATATTTTTGAAACTTTATAAATTATTATAATAACAAAAAAATGAAAACAATTCTTTTGAAATTTCATTAGTAATCGATTGTTTTTAACTAAAATTTTCTTAATTATTATTTATTCAAGCAATTAGAAGCTTATCAAATTAAATAATATCAGAGTTTTATTGCATTTTTTATCTTACTCTTCGGAGCAGATTTTCGGATAGACAGGCAAAATTTTAAAAAAAATTGATTTATATTCCCCAATGAGTCCTGCGTTTAACTAATAAAATCATAGACCGCAACAGTGTAAAATTTATTAAAATTTCATGGATTTACATGGAGCGGAGTAACAGAGATAAAAAAAAAAGTTACCAAGATTTTTAAAAGATAATAAATTCAAAAATAATTTAATTTATTTTTCAATGAGTACTGAACGTTTAATTAAAATCTGACAATTTTTACAAGAATTTCCAAATTAATGTGTTTGTCACCGGGAAAAAAGTGGGTGATGTTATCATTACGTTTTTCATTGTAAACAGTCGTAACGTTTTGGTTACCCGCTAACCCAAATCAAAACAAGATTTTCTGCCCAAATTTCGAACAAGTTTAGAAGGGATCCAAAATTTTTAAAAATAATTAAAAATTACTTTGATCTTTCCTCTTAATAATAATATAAAAATTTTAATGAATAAAACTTCGTTTTTATCAAGTTTGAAACTTTTGTTATTCATACTATGCTCTTTTTTTTAGCTATTTACAAACACATAGTCACTTTTATTAAAAAATATCTGAAGAAAAATAGGAATTACTTTCTTTGTTGTTGTTGTTGTGAGATGAACATCGAATGAGAAAATTATTCGCTTTTGTTAAAACATTTCAATTGCTATTTTTGTTTTGAAGTGAACACCAAAGCTTAGGACGAGCCTCCTTTTTGTCACGATTGTAATGAATAAAGAGAGAAGGTGAAAAATGAAGAATAAAGAAATCTTGTCACCGCTAAATTTTTATAACAATAAAAATAATTTCTTTACAAAGAAATTTTCATTTATATAGGTGGTCAGCCGCTTTGAAGAAAATATTCGCCATTTCCGGTGTTTTCTAGGTCAAAAGGGGACATTCTCCCACTTTCTTTTTTATTCGAGAAACGACTCAAATGAAATGGATCTTTCTATTATGACATATTTTCACCAATCGTAATTGATTTATCGTATTGATTTTTATTTTAATATTTCCTAAAGAGTGTCTTCTGTAACGCAAGTCACTTGAGATACATTAGTATGGGGTCCATAAGCTTGTAAAGCCTCCGGGGAAATACATATAAGGCCCATGCGTTAAGACGACTGTCGTTTGGTGTAGATATCTACACTCTTTCACTAAATAAAAGTATAGCATAATGAAAAAGTTCCAAACTTAATAAAAACTAAGTTTTATCTTAAGTTTATGTTGTTATTATTAAGAGGAAAGATAAAAAATTTTATAATTATTTTTTGATTTTTTAATTATTTTTGACAAGTTCGAAATTATAGTTAAAAATCTTGTTTTTTTTTAAGTCAACGGAGTAGCACAACTGACACAAATAACACATTGTTTTTGAAATTCTTGCTAAAATGATAGATTTTAAAGAAACTTTTAGAACATATTCGCAAATGAATTAATTTATTTATGAATTTTTAAAATAATTTTTAGAAAATATTAGTAAAAATATTTTTATGTCTGTTAACACCCCCACTTACTTAATTTTTATGAATTTCTAGAAATTAAATTCTGACGCAAACTTTGTTTTTTTAGTTAAACGCTAAACTCCTTGGCGAATGAAAATCATTTATTTTATTTTCAAACACTTACTGCTTTCCCGAAAATCTGCTCCGAAAAAGAAAAAAAAACTGCAATAAGATTATGATATTATTTAATTAGATAATCTTTTAATCGCTTTAATAAATAGTATATATTAAGAACATCCGAAGAAAAAAATCGATAAGTAATTTTTACAATAATTGTTTTCATTTCTTTTAATTATAATAATTTATAAAATTTATAAAATTTCAAATATCTTTTAAAAATTCTTGAAAACTTTAACGGCGTTTCGGTCTTAAGTTATTAAGTGAAGACTATATTTACGAAGCGAAAATTGAAAAGCTTAATACAAATTAACACACACTAAAATTTCGAAAATAATTTTTTGATGTGTATAAAGCGTGTCCATGGTGAAAGTATGCGTAACTATACATGACATTATCAAAAAATAAGATCTATCGTAAATTTATGACTAAATACTATGACTATAGTAAATTTAAAGTCAACATGCCTAAAATTAGATTTTAGATCAATGAGTACTTAAAAGTTATATATATATATATATATATAAAAGAGTGCATCCATCACTTTCTTAAGTTATGTTTTAAGTGATAAAATCTCCGGAGAATAATATAAAATTGTCAACTTTTTATCAGTTCTTGTTAATGATTGACGATCGATGAAACGTCTACAAATCAGTGTTAGTGTTTGTTTTAAGAATCCATTTTTCTATTATTTTCACCTTAAAGCAAAAAATATTTTTTTCAAATTAGATTAATTATACTTTAAATCAGATAATATTCCTCAAATAAAATTTCAGGAAAGTATGATTTATTTTGGAAGACTATTGTATAACGAAAGACGTCTAAAATGGATACAAATCAACTATTTTAGCCCCACCTCCAACTCCAAAATTGAATCTATTTCAATCAATATAATTTCTGCTTGAAATACTTTCCATGGTATATTGCTTACTGGATATAGTAAATTTAATCTTTTAGCTTTAAATTAACGCTAAAATGAAAACCTTAGGTATCACGAATTATCGCGCAAAAGTGTCGGTCTCTACTCTGAGGTATTTAAAACCAAATTTATACTCATTTTAATAGACTTGTTTTCTTTATTTCAGTAAAATCGTGGATCTCCGTCATTTTCGAGACATTTGTAAACAAAAGTTAATTCTCTGTTTTAAAAGTCTTGCAAAAATATACTTTTTAGGAAACTTAAAGTTTACTTAATCTAACTTGAAACAAGCCTTACTTATTTTTAAAACGTAACAGAAAATGAGAAAAAGCACAGTTACTTCTTTTTTGAGGTGTTGTTTGATGTATTTTTTAGCTTAGTTATTCAAGTTATAGTACGGATGAACAGAAGAGACATAAATTTTCAGAATTTTAAGTGAATTTATTTAACTACCTAGTAATTTTAAGTGAACTTTTCAAATACTGCTTTTAAGAAGACTTGCAGTTAAACGTGTATGATGAAGTACGAGGGTCATTCAATAAATAAGGTGAATTTTTCGGTATAAGGACTTCTAATACAGATAGAAGTTTACTTTTTTTAAATTTTTTTCCTTTACTTCTCTTTCAAAAAGATTTAATTTTTTTGCAGATTGAAAAAAAATTTGAGAGTTTTGAAGATTAACAAAGATGACCGACCAAGAAGCATACTCCAGGATTGAACAGAGGTTAGTTATCAAGTTTTTGGTTGCTGAAGGGTGCAAACAAATTGAAATTCATAGGAGAATGTCAACTGTATATGATGCCACGTGTTTCAGCCAAAAAATGTCTACAAGTGGGCTAAATTGTTTAAAGAAGGACGGAGCAGTGTTGAGGATTAAGACAGGCCTGAGAGGCCTACAGAAGTGAGGTCTCCTGAGGTGATCGAATCAGTCAATGACCTCATTCAGTCTGACAGAAGGGTGACAGTGGATGATATTGCAAGAACTTTGAGCCTATTTGTTGAGACAGCACACAAAATTGTCCATGATGACCTTGCCTACTCAAAGGTCAGCTGCCGGTAGGTGCCAAAGATGCTTACTGCAGAGCACAAACAGAAAAGGGTCGAGTTGTCTCATTATCATCCCCTTACAGCCCAGAACTTGCCCCTTCAGACTTTCACCTGTTTGGTCCCTTGAAAGTTTTCACGAGAGGCACGAAGTTTGAAAGTGACGATGACACCAAAAGTGCTGTGAGCGATTGGTTGAGACACCAGTTCAAAGATTTTTACGCTAAGGGAATACGGAAGCTTGTGCACAGATGAGGAAAGTGTGTGACACTGCTGGAAGACTACGTTGAAAATTTTTTTAAAAAAAAGTAAGCTTCTATCTGTATTAGAAGTCCTTATCCTGAAAAATTCACCTTATTTATTGAATGACCCTCGTATTATTATGTCTGATCCCCCTCAAATGAAAGCCGTAATTACATCTCTAGTGATAAGAGATTATTTAACAAATAAATTTGTAAAAAATTATGGTATAATGTATATCTTCTAAGTTTAAGAAATCAATGTAAGGATCTGCGTGAAAACAAATATGAAAATATAATTAAAGAAAACGATGTTGTAATCCTAAAGAATCCAGCTAAACCTCGCCTCTGAACAAAAACTTAGAGTGTTGAGTTAAAAGGGAGATAACTCCTACTAAGATATTTGCAAGAAGTATGATTTGCGTAACTAGAACATTCTACTTCGGTGGACGAAATAAAGGGTTCGGTTCGAAATTTTAAACACAGCACCTGAAGAAGGCCAGAGCGTACAACAGTTGAAACTTCGTGAATATGACAACAAAGATGAGGACAACAATCAACAGTGTAAATAGTGCAAATAATTACAATACGTCATTTCAGAAATATAGACAGATATTGACAGGAAAAATAGTTTACCTTAAAAAGATAAACTAAAAAACAAAACGTTACGAAAAAAATAAAAATAAAAGCTTAATACTTTTTCGTTGGGCACATTTTTTGTTCCTCGACATATTCGAGAGGAATAAAATAAAATACGCCATTTTTTTCTTTCTTTGACCACTTTTGTTTTACACTTTATGGTAACTAAAAATGATTTTTTTTTCAATTGTTTGATTTTAATACGTTCGTTATTATTTATTTTATTAGTAAATTATGGGCCTCTTTTAAAATGTTTAAATGCTGTAAATATGCTCTCTAGTCAGTACATTTTTTATCGAATTCATATTTTTATATTCATAATTATTAGCAGTAGCCATCTTTACACAATATGAAGGTTGGTTGGTTGGTTTGTTGGTTTAACCAGCATATCAACCTTCATTAGGTCATTTAATGCTGAAAATCGTTTTGATTTGTTTTATTTAGTTTATTTGTTTTATTATTTTTGTTTGTTTATATATATATATATATTTTTTTTTGTTGGTAACGTTTTTCATTCAAAAAAGTCTTGTTGGTAACGTTTTTCATTCAAAAAAGGTTTTGTTGGTAACGTTTTTCATTCAAAAAAAGTTTTGTTGAATACTTTTATCGCATTTTGACCCCAATTTGAGGTCATTGCTGGGACCCTTACAAGTGCTACCACTCCGGGTCAGGGTGGACCTGTGAACAACAGCAATTAAGAGATGGTTCCATGCTCTTCACAACCTCCCAATCAGAGACCTTGCCGCTGGATGCAGTTTACAGTCATATCCAGGACCTGAATATGAAGGTTATTTATCTTGCATGAATATATTCTTTATCTTAATAGTTTACTGATTATGACTGTTACCATTCAAAAATATATTGAACTAATATAATAAAGTAACTAATCTTGCTATCAGGTGCATCCAATGCAGCTCTATATCTATAACTAATAATTACAGTTGATAAATCTATTTTCATGTTCCATTAATTTACATGTTTCGCTTACTTAAAGGTAGTAGGTTAGTTACATTTATGTTTTCCCATCAATAACTATATGTTTCTCTTTCTTATGATGCGTGGCAATTTCTATGTATATATATCCAAAATTAAGAAATAAATTATATATATATATATATATATATATATATATATATATGATTAAATTTGTTTTTTATTTAAAGTTAATTTAATTTACCTTGCGACGTGGAAATTTCTATGTTTCGAAATTTTACCTCGTCATCAGGCAATATTGACTCATTGTTGTGAAAATAACTTACATTTGATTGTAGAAAACAATGCGCTTGTTATTTAAAGAGATAATATGGAAGGGGGAAGACAGAAAAAATGTATGTGTGTGTATTTAATCTAAAAAGTACTAATCAGATTGAACTTCAACTTAAAATTTTAAAATATAGGTTATATGTTTGGGGAATACATGGTTTCTTCTTTCAATCTTAACGGCAAACGTGTCAGTCTATTGAGCTACAGTCTAGATTGCTTTCTTCCGATGTGATGTATCCATTTTTGTTACAAGATTATTGTTTTAGTTTTCTCTGTATCCCAGCATTTAAAAAAAAAAGACATTTTATATTTTTGACCTGACTTAAAAGGACCTGTGAATATAATTATACTATTTTTATTTCAGTTCAGAGTGCATTTTTTCTCAGTTTTTCATAAACTCTTAATTTATAAAAATAATAACAATTTAATTAATATTATATCATAATACAAGTCAGCATGAATCTTCTCTATTGAAGAGACAAACTTTTTGTACCTATATATATATATATAGAGAGAGAGAGAGAGAGAGAAAGAGGGAGAGAGAGAGAATTAATGCAAATATGAAGTTTGTCACTTAGCTGATTGGTGTTACCTTTAGCATCCCAAATTCAGAGTTTCATAGAAGGTACCTCCAGCAATCACTCTGTCCACTCATCAGAGAATATCAGCACTTGACTTTATATTTCTCTTTCTTATATATATATGCACTTTTCATTATTGCAAGGTGATTTAACTTTTCTCTTTTTTTTTTTTATTAGCAATTATTCATTCCAACCAGTTTGATTAAAAAAGAACCAAGGTCTGGTAGTTTATTTATTTATCTATTTTTTTTTTTTTAAATCTTATTTTCACAATTTTCGAAAAAAAGTGCCGTGGGATTATTTTCAAGAACCAATGTGGTGTCTGTGTGGTAGGAAAATTCATTTTCTGCATTCTCGTATTCTGAAAGTTTTAAATGATCTATTGTGACGTCATGTGTAACGGTTACTGAGGGCAAAGCTGTACTAAAAAAAGATGCAGGGCATCGGAAATGCGGAGTCCCTAACATTTATCCAGTACTGGGTTAATAGAAAAAAAATTCTTTATATAAATTTCTAGCAAGAATTCAGTCATCATAATATTTTCCGCCTGGCTTTCTAAGACTTTACGCTAACTTTCAGCTAAAATTCACGTTCAATATTTTTCGATATTTTAAATTTGTTAAAACCGATGACTAGACAAGAAAATGTTTCTTGTTTGAGACAAGTTTGTAGAATACTCCGCACGTAGAAATATTTTCTTATTCCAAATTCATGACTGTTTATTTCATCAAGTTGCAACAGGAGGGGGTGTTTACTTGCAGCAAGATTACCAGTCGACTCCCGCGCTCAGAAAAATGGCTTTTCCTCCTCTAGTTTGTCATCTGAATGAACCAATTATTCACTGAAGCACTACGAAATGTTTTTCCAACTTCCAATAATTTGCAATAAAGAATTCTCTGTGCATCACAGGAAACAGAAGTGAAGAGCTTTTTACTCTATAAATTTTGTTTTGATTTAAATATAGACGGTTGTCCTTGGTCTACACATGAACTTCTATGCTTTGAATTCTTGTAAAAATTCTAATTTTTCTTATTATGATAAATGTATTTTTTATCAAAACAAATTTATTTTTATTACAGTTTATTTCTTATAATAAATCTATTTTGATTGTAATAAATCTATTTTTATCGTAATAATTTTTGTCGTAGTGTTTTTATCAAAGTAAATTTATTTGAATTGTAATAACTTATCTATTTTAGGACGTAATACATTTTCCGTTTATTAAATTTATTTTTATCTTAAGAATTCTTTTTTTTTTTAATCATCTCACCCCAAGCAAAGCATTCCACTGCCACTATTGCGCATGGGGCTACATAGGGGAAGGTAAAGAGAAGGAGTGGTTAGACATAGGGAATGTCAGGAGGAATGGGAGCAGGTTAGTGTGTTAGGAGGTGTCTATTAACCTTACATTTAAACTCCTGGAGATTGTATCCGTCGGGGAAGCAATCGTGTGGAAGGGAATTCCACAGTCGGGAAGTGCGAGGAAAGAAACTGTTGGAGTAGAAGTTGCGGTTGCATTTTATCGGTTTCACTGTAAAAGGGTGGGATCTAGTTGCTAATCTAGTATCTCGTGCAAATTCGTATTTAGAGGGCACCAGTGATCTAAGTTCATCGGAGCAGAAGCCGTGAAAGTATTTATAGAATTCTATTTTGAATTGTAGTAAATCTATTTTTCACGTAATAAATTTTCCTCATAATGAATCTAATTTTATTTTGAATAGTAATAAATTTATTATTTGTTGTAATATTACTCGTAGGAAATCAAATTTTTTATCGCAGTGCATCTATTCTTTATCGTAAATTTTCCCCGTAACAACTATTGTTTCTCGCGATAAATCTGTTCTATCGTTATTGACTACCTAATAGAAATATAGCAGGTTTTTCCGTGACACGTAAAACGAGAAAGACAAACGCTTAAACACTGACTGGTATCCGTTTCCGTAAGACAATGCAGAACGTATTTTCTTAGTTTCAAATTGTTTTCTGAAAAAATATAAATAGTAAACTGATTGCAATAAAAAGTTTAGTAAACTATAAATACATTTCTAAGATTTTTTAGCATTACGTGAAAGATATATTACATCAACTTAATATATATATGGATATATTTTCAAGGAAAAACACCACTCCAACAGCATATCTTAAGATATGCACCTATGTGCGCGTGGAGATGCAGGTTTTAGTTATAGTAAACGAAAATTTCGAAATCATATTGAAGTTGTTTATGTTGGGGGAAATATATCTTAGCAAAATAACGATATGCTACGATGGTTGATGAAGAAAAGATCGAATAGTTCAATCTTCTATTACTACTTGCCGACTTTGACTATAAAAGTGTATGTCTACCAAATCCAACCTCACTTCCAGACACAAAATCTTAATAAAAGCAGCAAGAAATATTAATGGGCGCAAAATTGTAAAACCCAAGACAGTTTATCATTATTAAAGAAGGATACAAGCAAAATTTGCACAAAAATTTTCTTTTGTGAGCGCTATTAAGGCAGGATAACAATTTATGATAACGGATCACCAGCGAAAAATGTGAAAAAAGAATTACTACTCAGGAAAAGACAAGAACTTTTTAAAATGTCGAGTAGAGAAAACAATAGATAATAAAAAACGAAAGTGCAACCACCTTTGAGAAAAAACGAAAAGACCTACTTGCAAATTGTTCCATGGGCGTCTCTGGTATTTTTATTTAATGTCTTTTTATGCAGTCATTAAGAAAAATTCTGAAAAATCCTTTCGTTTTAAGCTGTGTAACTTCAGGAGAATTTTTACTGGAACTTCCAATTTCTCTAGTGTCTCTGAGACTTCATGATTTCTCTTGATGTCAATACTATCTTTGATGTTGATCGTCTTTCTTTCCTTGCTGTCAAAAAGTCTCCTCCTCGTATCTACTGAGCTAAGTCTGATTTATTCGAAGATTTGGGCTCATTCCTGCTCCACTACTCAGGATGTTATTAGATTTTGAGATCACGTCTCTCATTGATAAATATATACGAAAGAATCCTTTCCTTATAATGGATATGCATCTTTCACAAATTCTGGCGGGTTTTAACCGTTGAGACGAAAAAATATACATTTGTAACAAATTTTACACAAACCTTCTGGCTTATATAAATATACACTTCTCCCAAAGGATCGCCTATAAAAAACAAAAAAAACAAAAAAAAAACTATATGATTATACATTTAAACAAAGCTGTCTTAAAATAATAAAATAAATTTTTTATATGGCGCTAGCTTCTCATGACATATATATATATATATATATATATATATATATATATATATATCCGCAGATAGATCTGTTTCGCTGTATCACAGCTCATCAGTACGGTTAGACATCCGATTACTTTTACCCAGGATTGAAACCCGACCGAATTGGCGCCTGTTGGCAATTCTACCTCTGAGTTATGGGCGCTCGGTAGAAGGAGGCAGACTTTTAGCGTGTGATGTATCATACGCCAATAGCTAGAGTGCTATAATTCATTACTGAATGAGCGATATGGTGAATACTTCTGCAAAGGAAAGGTAAGTGTTGCTTTTTGTTTTCTATGTCGAGAGTGAAGCGGATGAAATTCCGATGAGGTAGTATATATATATATATATATATATATATATATGTATGTATGTATGTATGTCGCATTCACCCTAGTCGGGTTGAGCGGGCTTCCTCCCTGACGGAGCAAGTCTCATTGGGATTTGTTTAAGGGCAGGGTCCCAAGTCCTACCCCGTTATTTAACCCATAACTGGAGGGAACGGACGGATTAATACCTTTCCCAAGGGTACTAGTGCGCAAGTGAGTGCAGTGTGCTCGACTGAAATTGGAACTCGGCTCACCGATTTCCCCCTCCAAGCCGACATCCACCGCACCACAACGCACATCCGTGAACGCTAACAGCACCTGGTATTCCCAAGTGGTCACCCACGTAAGTACTGACCAGACTCAACGTTGCTTATATATATATATATATATATATATATATATATATATATATATATATATATATATATATGAAATGAACTGTTTGAACATTATTTTTTATCGATACTCGTATTTAAGTAGATATTCTGTTTTTAATTAAACAGTATTATATATTTATATCTACTGGCCTGATTATTTACGATAAATCCTGCCTAATGGCACACATTTTCGTAATAAAAATGTATCGTAAATAATCAGGCCGGTAGATATAAATATATAATACTGTTTAATTAAAAACCGATTATCTACTTAAATACGAGTATCGATAAAAAATAATGTTCAAACAATTCATTTCAAAATGTCGGTTGCTTATAACCAAATTTCGTTAAAATTCGTTGATTTCCGTAACACACACACACACACACACACACACACACACACACACACACATATATATATATATATTGAACACGTGAACGAATGGTTAGAAGTTCGCTTTCCGACCATAAGAACCGAGTTCGAATCTCGATATAGTTGATTTGTCAATAAGCTATCGATTTGTCTTGATACTATTGGCCTGAAATGCAATTGGGAAGACAGAACTATTTCGTCTATGTGTGACACGATAACTAGACATATATGTATTTTATTATAATAGATTAAAATAGAAAATAGATTAGAATAGAAAATAGTTTAAAAACATATCTAACAAAAGTGAAAAAGAAGAGGAAAAAAATAAATAAATAAACGCTTTTTCTTTTATGAGGAAAATTGTCCTCCAGTAAATGTTTAACTCAGTGATTTAATGAGATGAGTTCAGCAGGGGGGTTTTCGATGACCCGGTCAAAGGCTGTCCTTTACTGTATCTTGACCACACATTAAGCCTTTTCCGGCGGAAGCCTTATTAAGATAAAAAAAAAGATAACTGAAATTTCAGACTTACAGTCGCCGGTGTTTGTCACCGGTGGTCTAAAGCATTTCCGGATTTCCGGGTTTCCGGTCAATTTTAAATAAATTCAGGTATTTTTTCCGAGTCACTCAGTTAAGTTAAGACAGTTAAGTTAGAGAGTTGAGAGTCCCACCGGGCGCGAGCTTGAAGTAAGATTCTCCGTTCGTCTTGTTTCGTTCAGTTTGGGTTTGTTGATCTCCATTAATTAGAGTTAGAGCTGTGTGTCACATTCGCCTGCCCCAACCGACAAGGCTAACTCTAAACGAGTAAAGCATCCTTTTCAACTCATCCAAGTTGTGGAAGTTCGTTCCTTATAGTCAATCTTGTACCACCAGCTGTCCGGCCGACATTTTCTACAATCTTCCGGCAAACATCACAGCGTGGAGAACGGCCGCCGGAGGAAATTGTTAGGACGGACCGTTGGGGTGTTACATTTGGTACCGTGACTGCAGGATTTGGAAACCACGGAAGTGCCACTGGATGCTAAGTTTGGATTTCGACGAACCGACGCGACTGGACGAGGCGGGACGAACGGAGGAAAGGAAAGCGAAGAAAGAACTATTCTCACAGCCAAATTCTGATTGCTTGGTGTAAGCTTCAGGGGAAGAAGAAGAAAAAAAAAACAAGGGAACCCGTTATCAACAAGCACCGTAAGGTAAGCAGAATTATTTAGTCCCTTTTTGAGATTGATAATGAGAAAAAGATGTGTACGAAAAAAAAAATAATAAAAATAAGAGGAAGAGAGAGAGAGCAAGAAACAACTGTGTGTGCAAAAAAAAAATGGATTGGAAAAAATGTGTGACTATTTTGCGATAAAAAGGTATGAATTTTGAAAAGAAAAAGAGAGATCAACGCAGACGGTGTGAAAAAAAAGAGAAGAATGAAAAAGGACTGTTTGAAAAAAAAGGGGGGGGTAAAAGAATAGTGTGTGTACGTTAAAAAATGAGAGAGAGAAAAACTAAGTGAGTGTGTACAACAAGGACAAAAATATGTTTTGGAAGAAAAAAGAAAAAAGGATGATGGTGAAAAAATATTTTTTGAGTAAAACAGAAACATTTTAGAGACATTTAATTACGTTTTTTTGTTGTTTTGTTTGAAAGAAGAAAAAAAGGATGATGATGATGAAAAAAACAGAAAGAAACATTTTAGGAACATTTATTTACTTTTTTTGTTGTTTTGTTTAAAAGAAAAAAAAAGAAAGAAGGGAAAATGGACTATGTCTGGAGAACTTTAAATAGTTAAAAAAAGAGACTGATAATGAGGAGCAGTTACATCGCTCCTATATTTATAGACTTGCTCAGAGTTATGACTATTTTGTCACCTTGTGTTAATTAATTTTTTTTAAATTTCTTTTCTTCTTTGGGAGAGAGGGTGGAAACACCCCTCTCTCGAATTTATTGCGTAAACTATGCTTCAATCATTTTGTCGGGCGCCATTGACCCCATTGGGAGGGGACGTCCTCAGCAAACTTCCATCATGTCAAGGTTTCATTGGGTGGGGGGTGATGCAGGAAAGGCCCAGAGACTTGTGGCCGGAAAATGGTAACAGGAGATGAATTAACGAAGAGTGGAGTCTCTTTCAGGAATAGAAGAGAAGAAGTAAAGCGGAAAGCAAAACACTAAGTTGAAAAAGGTGTTCGTTAATGAAGAATTGACCCTCATACGTAGCGATAAACCAACTGCGTGGATTCATTGATGCCACCGGCTACGAAGAGAAAAATTGAGGAATTGGTTGTTGAAATAAGAAAAATGTGTTGAGGAAATACAAAGAAATGGTATGGATTAATAAGAAATTTCATGATTGATGTTTGTGGAGAGGAGGAGAATATCCCTGGGGGATCAAAATAATTTTTGGTGGTGATGGCGTACCGACATGAAGAAGCATCGTGTCATGTTTGTTTTTTTTTGTTTATTGTAATTTATTGACATAAATGACAAGATCTGTTGGGGAGGTAATGTGACACGATAACTAGACATATATGTATTTTATTATAATAGATTAAAATTGTTAGGACGGACCGTTGGGTTGTTACATATGTTTGACTATGTGTTCATGTGCAATGTGTTTGATCACATTGTTGATCACGCCAGAGGCACTCTCTCCCAGAAACTGTATGACATTTTCAGTATAAATGCAGTATAAACAAGAGGAATCTGTCGGTGTTGAACAAACACAAACGTGTCTGAGCGGGCGTCTGCAACATGGATTAGCTAACCGAGAGGCATACTCGAATACGAACAGCCAGTTATTACTATTTTGAAAATAACTCTTTTTATTCTTAATATTATTTCCTGTTTTATTTTGTCATTGCTTGTTTGTTTTCTTTTTGCTTTTTTTTCCTTTCATTTCAGTACCCAAAAATTCTTTAAAGTGTTTAAAATATGACGAGATAAATATACAAACATCTATACCTTGTGAAGCACTTCAGACGGTCGTCGTCCATTTTCTGGAATCCGCTGTTATTGGTCCTGACCTGGCATGTCGGCTTCAGTCATTTTGCCAATCACTGTAACCTAGCTACAATATGCCTCTTCTATAAATACAGGGTGCAATGCATGAATTATCGTCTAAATTACGCAAAAAATAAAACTGACAACTCATTTTAACAGATATATTTACACAAAAATATCTTGAAATACTGAAGAGTAAATTTCTTCAATAAAATCACCATTGGCTTCAGCTACGGCCTTCCAACGCCTTCGGAATCTACTGCATCTTTTCTGGACGGTTTACTTGTTTAAGTTGATGAATGCTGTCATAATCCTTGCATCCAGTTCATCTTTGGTGTGACAAAGAGCTTTGCGGGTCTCTCGCTTAACTGCACTGCACAAAAAATAATCAAGGAAGTTGTAGAGTAGGGAGTTGGGTGGCCAGATGTAAGGAGTCATGTAGGAAATTGTATGACAGCCATGCCTGGGTTACCCTTCTTGTGTGGCATGGTGAAGCGTCTTTTTGCCAGACATAGGGTCTTCTAGCATCCATCCTTTTGATCTAGGGCAACACTAACTTCACAATGTAGGCGTCCGTGTTGAGTCTGGGGCTTCACCCTCAAACTTAGGAGACTGACAGGAAACTGAGTTGAGCCATGATCGCTTATGTTTTGAAATAGGGATTGTTTGTTTCAAGACTTCCTGAGAGTTTCAATTCTTCCCAATATTTTACAGGGTTCTTTAAAAGATGTTCCCAATGAATTCAACACAACTCCCAAAAATTATTTCAGCTCTCTAATAGGGTTTACAACATTTCGAGCTCCTTATATTCTAAGAATTTCTTTTTAAGTCCTTCTCGAACTGAGACTTTCATTATCTTTAAAATCATCTTCTGTTTATTGAGTGAATTAAAAATTCTATAGAATGTTATATTTTCCATTTTCCTGTACACATTCTACTCGCTTTAGTGTTCCTAATATATCACCGTTTCCACCAACTCATGTTTACTGTACGTTTTCAGAAACAATTTGCTGAAGTCTGGTATGGTGGCCATTAAAATCGCTGAACAAAATTGTATTTACAAACGGGTGTAGCAAGATGGTTTTGTCTATATTATTAGTATCATGAGAGGAGGAGAAACGGTAAAGAAAGAAGAGTTAGCTGACTGAGTTTTCTAGAGAGAGACAGAGACACATATAAGAATGGTCTGAAGATTCAAGAGAGAATTCCTTAGCCAGCAGGAGATGTTCATGAACATAAACTTCCAGACCATGCATATAGACATTAGAGTCGTTCAAAAAGAGAGGAAGATAGCCAGGAATCGAACATTCAGTGGAAGTGTTGTATAGTTAATATTAGTTTCGCAGCTAGCTAGGGTACCTGGAGATTGTTGAAAGATGAACAATTTCGCATTGCAGAAGATGGTACGAACCCGCGATTGTCGGAGAAAGAAAGTTTGTGGGTTTTAGGTGTTTTGGTTGAGCTGGTTTTAGGACTTATATAGGTAAATTATTATTATTATTATTATTATTATTATTATTATTATTATTATTATTATTATTATTATCTCCGAAGTATTCTTACAATGTAAAAATATTTTTGGCTTTAAATAATCTTCAAAAGGTAGATACACCGTAAAAAAAAAAAAAAAAAAAAAAAACAACGAATCAATCAATCAATGTTTTTGTTGTTGGAAATGATAATGTTTTGATGAAGATGTTTTTTGTTGTTGCTCGTATATGACACGATGATTAAATTTCAAATAAAAAAAATGTTCGTCTATTTAAAACACTCCAATTATTAACTAACAAATTTATTTTAAATACACGAGTCATGAAAATGACTTCAAAGGGTCGTGCATTTCGACTTATATTCTTGTCTTGTTACGCGGGGTTTGGTGCTTGGCATCAATTAAAATTAGCCATCGCGATACAGATGGCCATCTTAATTTCATTCAAATAGTATATATATATATATATATATATATATATATATATATATATATATATATGTCTGTGTGTGAGTATGTATATTTTAATTCAATGATGGATGTAAAAATATTTCTACAAGATTTTAAAAATCATTATTTAAATAATTTCATTTATTAAAGAATAATTAAAGTATAGTTTAAGAAAATTTTATAATTATCTATTTTTCTAGGGTTGAAAGCTTTTTAAATTTTTTTCCTCCTTTATGATCTTAGTTCACAGCACGGGACAAGGGCTTTTCGGACTGATTGGGTGGGAAATGTATTATTCCAATATCTTATTTCAAATTTAGCTAAACTCTCTCTCTCTCTCTCTCTCTCTCTCTCTCTCTCTCTGTGTGTGTGTGTGTGTGTGTGTTAAATGGCGCAAGCACATGAAAGTTACTCACGCATAGCACAGACATACGCACATACAAAGTCACACGCAGACAGTGATGGACAGAGAATCAGTTCTTCTTTTATATTATAGATTATGCAGTTATGAGTATGAGCCAAAGGGACAAAACTGATTAAGTACAGTACTAAAAAAAGAATATATGTCTACATATGTGTGTGTGTGAACGCAAAAGGGATCTCATACATAACAATTTATCAAATACATTAGTCACACATAGAAATAAATTTAAACACGACTTCAACTTAAAGAATTTTTTACATTTATTAAAAGAGAACAAAATTTACTTATACGCAGCGTTCTTGACGGTGTCACTATCAAATCTGACGAAATTTAAATTTGTGCTCCGGATTTTTTCAAATGTCTCCTTTCTTAAAAGATCTACTCTATCCCTAAAAAATATACTCCTTTCCCAAGCCAACATACATAACCATAAAAAAAATAAAAATAGCGGTCAGATCCAAACCTCCTATTACTAAAATAAATAAATAAATACATAAATAATTTATCTAATTAAAATAAAATAATGAATAATAATTACATAAAAACTCAAAAAAAAAAAAAACGAACGGTAGGTCAATAAAGAGATACAAAAATTTAAAGGCGAATCCAAGAAATTATTAAAAAGATGAAACTCATCGACCATCACCCGAAAACACGCACGCACGCACGCACACACACACACACACACACACACACACACACATATATATATATATATATATATATATATATACATGGATATTAATAAATATACATATACACACGAGTACACGCACAAATATATATACGCTCTGGTGTTAAAACAAAAATAGTGCTCAATGTAATATAATCGACCAAATTATTATAGAACCACTACTATATATTTATTTTTTATTTTGTAGTTTTTGAAGTAATATTTAGGAATACAGTTTAATTTTTTAAGAAATTGTTGACTATTGTAGGGATTAGTATCGTGAAACAGTTATTATATGTTGGTTATTTAGTTAGCTGGTTTTGTTTAATGGCATATCAATTTCTATGCAACAATCTAAATAATATGAATGCAATTGTATGTCTTCAACTACAGATAAAATGTGTTGCTGATATTTTCATTATAAAATGATTTTTATACTTTCATATTGTTTTGCTTAGAGGTTCAATATTTTCCAATCGCGGTAGACCTGTTAAGAACAGCAAATAAGAGGTGGTTTCACGCTCCTCAAAACCACCAATCTCGGGATCAGAGGACTTGCTGCCGGAAGGGTTAGACCTGGGAAAAACAGCAATTAAGAGGTGGTTTCACGATCCTCATAACCTCCAATCTTCTGATCAGAAGACGTTCTGCCGGAAGGGTTAGACCTGAGAATAACTGCAAATAATACTTGGTTTTACGCTCCTCAAAAGTCCAATCTCTGAATCAGAGGACTTGATGCCGTAAGGGTTAGACTTAGGGACAACAGCAATTAAGATGTTTCACGCTCCTCAAAACCACCAATCTCCGGATCAGAGGCTTTGCTGCCGGAAGGGTTAGACCTGGGAAAAACAGTAGTTAAGAGGTGATTTCAAGCTCCTTAAAACCTCCATTCTCCCGATCTGAGAATTTGCTACCAAAAGGGTTAGGCCTAGGAACATTTGCAAATACGAGTTGGTTTCAAGCAACTCAAAACCCCCAATCTTTGGATTTGAGTCCTTGCTATTGGAATGGTTAGAAATAGGAACAACAGCAAATAAGAGGTGGTTTTACGCTCATCAAAACTCCAATCTCCGGACCAGACGCCTTGATGTCAGAAGAATTAGACCTGGGAACAACCGCAAATAAGATGTGGTTTCACGCTCCTCAAAATCTTCAATCTCCAGAGAAATTACCGACGGAATGTTTACAACAGTTATTAAGAGGTGGCTTTACGCTCCTAGAAAGCGCCAATCACCCGCTGAGAAATCTTGCTGCCGAAGGGTTAAATTGGAAACAACTGCAGGTAAGAGGTAGTTTCACGCTCCTCAAAACCTCCAATCTCTGGATCAGAGATCTTGCTACCGGAAGTGTTAGTTAGACCTGGGAACAACAGCAATTAAGAGGTGGTTTCACGCTCCTCAAAACCTCCAATCTCTGGATCAGAGGCCTTGCTGCCGGAAGTGTTAGAACTGGGAACAACAGCAATTGTGAGGTTGTTCCACGCTCCTTAGAACCTCCAATCTTTTGATCTGAGGCTAGTTGCTGTGTTTATTTTATCGTTCTGTGGGTATTTAAGTAACTCTGATTTACCTTAGCTGGTGTCTGCAACAAGGATTGGCTGACCCCACTAGTAGAACGGTGTACTTGGAATCGAGCTCCCGCCATTAATATTCGTTTTTACTAAAAGAGTAATAACAACAGTAGTAGTGATTTAGCGTTGGGTAATGTTTAAAGATCTACACTAGTTAGTCGTTAGTAGTGACTTCGATCCTCATGGGGTGTCTTACATTTGTGGCTTAGTACCAAACTAAATAAATAGCAGCAATTGTATAAGCTGTGGATGTGCGTGCAACGTAAAAGTTATTGAAACAGCAGAAAGAGGAATAAGCGAACCGGTTTTGAATTTCGGCTTAGTCTTTTGCGTTAACTAATGTCATTAGCAAAAGTATAAGTTTATCTCTGTTTCCTACGTACCATCTGTATACGTTAAATAACAGTCGACTGGGTTCTCTAGGATTGAGTGATAAACAGAATATGAAGAGAAAAACCTTCAATTCCAAATTTAAATAAGGCAACCGAAAACTATTCCACTATTTCTTTTCCAAGAACTCGTTGCAATTTTCTGCTAATCAAGGAGAGGAACCTAATAATATCTATGGACGCCTACGTCCTAATGTGACAAGATATTTGAAAAAAAGAAGAAAACGAACAAACAAAACATTAGTTGTGATTATGATTGTTTACTATTTGTAAAGCTTGCGCCCATATCAGGCCGAAAGACCAGTTTTCATTCGACCATCGAAGTTAAGCAACGTTAATACTGATAATAATCTAGATGGGAGACTGCTCCTACCAATACGCATTTGGTCAGCAAGGTAAGAGAAATGTCTCTCCATGCATGGAAAAGATGAGTTGAATATATTATGTGAATATATTTATATCTGTTGAACTATAGTGAAATCATTGTTATATTAATCAAATATATATATATATATATATATATATATATATATATATATATATATATAGTGAATTATATGAAATCATTTTTATGTAAATCAGATTAAATTATGTGAATATATTATTTGAATTTATATATATATACATATATATGTGTGTGTGTGTGTGGTAAATTATAGAGATCTCGTTGTTATGTGAATCAAGTTATGTATATATATATATATATATATATATATATATATAATGAAATCATTATGTGAGTTAGATTATATTATGTGAATATACTATGTGGATATGATGATAATGGACACTACCGTCGATTTCGACGTAAAATGATGCAACATTCTCATTCAGTTTTTATTTTTGTGTTGTATGTGACACTTTAGTTCTGCTAGTGTCTTACATACAAGTCTACATATTGTGCAGCAGCATGATCTTGAAAAATAAAAACAGAAATATTTCCTGACGCTTTTTACCGTTGTCTTTCATCTTTAGATGATCAATAAAACTGATTTTAAAATTTCTGATACTACTCTGACACAAATATCTCCAGTTATTTATATCCAGGACAATTCGCTCGAAATTAGAATGAGGTACGTTGTCAGCTGAGACCTTACACATTACCTTGTGTTTATACCTGAACCAAGGTTGTCAAACACCCTTTGTCCACTTTCTACTGTCTATAAATATGGACCTTAGGTGTTCTGTCGTCACTTATTCTTGCAATATGACCAGCACAACAAATTTGTGAGTGCGTCAAGAAAGTCTTAATCCCACTAATGTTGCATTCTGCAAGATCAGCATTGGATACCATATTGTCAAATGTATAGCCATAGATCCCGCAAAAACAACTTTTATAGAAAACATTCAACAGGTTGGTATAGGACCTATATAAGGTCCACGATTTTAAGCCGTACAACTGTATGTTCAAAACGGCTGCTCTATGAACCCGTATTTCGGCATCCAATTTGAAACCTTTCTTATTCCATAGGAGATGGCGAAGCTTCACAAATGAATCCGATTTGTTATTTCGTCAGAAAGGGATGCATTTTTATTCATCTTACTTCCTAAATTTATAAATGACTCCACATACTTCAAGTTCTTCCCATCACTCTGTATTAGAGTGCTTGAGAATTGATGAACTGATGGAGGTTGTCTGACATACCGAATCAGTTTTGAACAACGAGATATACATGTCATCAAAAGCATATTTGTGCATTACTGAGAGGAGAACAAAAAGAACAAGGGCTATGACACAATCTTGTTTTGTTCCATTAGTAACATCAAAGGAATCAAAGAATTTCCTCATCAGATATAACAGCAGCTTTCATCCTATCGTGAAAGGCAATTCTAATATTCAACATACTATCAGGGATTCCAAGCTTTTTAAGAACTTTCCAGAGTACTTCACGATTTACATTGTTAAAACCTTACTAATGTCAACAAGCACAATATACAATCCCTGGTTCTTTTCACACACTTTTTCGGCTACCCGACGGAGTGAGAAGATTATGTCAGTAGTCCCACGACCGGACTTGAAACCACACTGTGATTCCGGTTAAATCTCATTGGCTTCGTGCTTTTTATTCTTATTCAGAATTAGTTTTCAATAATATTTTACAAGCAACTGACAGCAGAGATATTCCACGATAGTTTTCACAAACATTTTTTATTACATTTGTTCATGTATAGGTGTTAGATTAAAGTATTCTTGTAGTCTTGAGAAACACGAATAGTTTTCCATATTACTTTAAAGTGTTTATATATTATAGTTTTTGACTAGCATTTTACCACAATACTTGTAGATTTCGGACTGAATATAATCCTTTCCAGGTGCTTTACCTGAAGAGATTTTTTTGTTGGAGTTCAAGACTTCTTGCAAGCTTGGCTTAAAAAACATTTCTTTTATTTCAGGACGTTGAAAATTGACTGCAATAGCGTCATCATCAGGAACGGATGGTGTGTTTAAAACAAACTTGCAGTACTACTTCTAGCGGGTAAGATGTCAGTGCTGACGTGATTACATTCTCCCTAGGACCATACACTTTTTAAAGACCATCAAAAAAGGATTTGAAGTCCTTCCTATTTGCAGATACCTGAAGTTCTGCAGCTTCTCTATAACACCGATCCTCCTTCATCTTCCTGAAAGATTGCTGAACATTACTTTTACACTTGAGGTACTGAATCTTCTTTGCGGAAGAGTTTTTATCGTTAATCTATGTTTTGCGAGAGCTGCGCATGTACTCTATGAGTAAATGAACTTCAGCGTCGATGTCATTAAACCAGTCCTTGTGTTTCTGAACCGGCGGTTCTCGAAGTGTTTTACATGATGATTCGATATCCTTTGTCCTTTTGAGAGCATTGAGAATAGTGTCCATCTGCTTAGACACTGATATCTTCTTTAGTCTCCCGTGAGCAATCTGAAATAAAACCTGACTGGCGAAGAAGAATATGGCCCAAACGATAGAAGATAATATGAAAGAAACCTGTGACGTCGATGTCCCTTAAGTCTCTTTTATGTTGGTGCCATTTTCAATAACGTGCCAGCCTTTTGATCGAGAATTTATGCACGTTGTCTTGCGGCATTTCGGTTGCTAGGAGTATGTGTTGGGGATTACAAGATCGAATCCTATGAAAATAGAAAGGAGTTACAGGTTGATGATTCAGCACACCATCCCAAACCTGGTGATCGTTACCCACCCGAGCATTGATACCCCCATTAGAATAAGTTTATCCCTATGTTGGATGTGAAAGATGACATTACGAAGGTTGTTGTAGAAATCATCTTTCTCTTGCACAGTGAGTGCGTAGCAAATGATAACTTATGTCAATGTTGTACTTCTTCAGCTCAAGAGAAACTAACGCTCTGTTTCATTCTGGTGCCAAGTCACTGTCTTGAAGTGTGCGTACATTCCAAGAACCATTTTTCTATTCATTACATTTTATTTTGTTCGCACTGCAAAACTAGATAACGAAACAGCAAGGTTTTAATGCCATTTTTCCTTCTCGATTATTGAGAGAAGGTGACTTGGGAACATCCGTGATATTTTTTTGCTCAATTTTCTAAAACTTCTCATGCTCATATGTTAATATATATATATATATATATATATATATATATATATATATATATATATATTATAATACATGTATATCATACATGTAGGGAATTATAGTGAGATCATTATTATAGGATTCGGATTATATTATTTAGATAACCATGTTCCCGATGAAGAATAAATCGAAATTTTGATATTTTTTTCTAAGATAAAACTAAGTCAAACTGTGGATCAAAATTTTTATTATTATTTTCAAGATTGGGTGTAAATCAAGATCGGTTAGGATAAAAATGCTTCAAATTGCGATCTTTTTATTTTTAATTTCACCATTGTCCTCAATTTATACGGCGTACAGAATTCTGTTTCCTGTAGTGAGTTTTATATGCCTTAAAATAAGACGTATTTTTTAAGATCTAATTTATTGTTCTTAAGTAAAAAACACTCTATTTAATCTATATTTTAGATATATCATAAACAATTGTCAATATGAAATTATCTGGAGATAAAACTGATAGTTCAGAATTTGTGATTCTTATCATCAAAATTGAGTGGAATTGATGATCAGTTAAGACCAGTCTATATGCAGATTTAGTTTGCTTCATCTTTGACATTTTTGTGCATAAATATATTATGTCAAATATTGAAATTACCAGGCAAAAGATTTTAAAACAGAATATCCTTCCTCCCGAGGCATTTGTAAACATTAATTAACTTACTCTCTTTATGTATTTGTTTCACAACTGACCAACAGATTCTAATTAAAGATTCAACAGCAAATACTCAATGATATATAAACAAAAGCCATATTTTTTAAATTTTATATACGTCAAAAAAAAAAAATTATTATTTCATAATGATAGTATCTTCTCTTAATCTAATTTATATTTCTTAAAGAACTTTAGTCGATCTATACATTCGATATAGCATGAAAATTTCTTAGTTCTATAACAATGTTTGACTTATACACAAGCTCGACTGATACACGGATAGGTACATTCATGTTTTGCAAGCTAATAAAGGTTTTCTCTTGTTTGTTACTTTCAAATATTGTTACCTTGTTTTTGGGCAGCATCAGTATAGACGTATCTACATTAGAATACATCACGTGTGAAGAGGTGCTTCTGAACGAATCTGCAAGCGCCAGTTCCTTGTAGTCACGTAAAGAAGGTAGCGAGATCCAGGTGTCTAATCATATCAATTTAATTTATCTTTACATGTAACATCAACTTATGTTTCCTTATCTCAATGATACGCTGTAATCGAGAAGCACACATTGCGACACGCAACAGGGTTACCATCAATTTTCTAACCTCTTCAATCTACGATCGTCCCCCTATTAACTATCTCGAGGGGTTGAGGTGCCTCTAAGAATCGAGCAAACGTTACCAGAAATTTCACATTCAAGCTTCAGATTTTTACAATGCCACGTTTTTTTCTATGGAGTAGAACTTATTTTACGATAATGTTCACCCTCTAATTTATTTTACGATAATGTTCACCCTCTAATTTATTTTACAATCATGTTCACCCTCTGTATAGCCCAAGATTCACTCGAGGGATTGGGTTATAGAACAAGTAGTAACAGGCAGGGTTCGTGTGGATATGCGGGGAAGATAACTCAAGATTTGAACAAGCTGAAATTTTATTGATCGGGGAAACAATTTTTTATGAGTCAGTAAAATAGATTTATTATATACAGTCTTGATCTGCTCACATTAGACCAGATATTTAGAACTTTCTCAACGACTAACGCAGTTGCGAAACGATCCTGTACCCGGCTCAATATATTTTTGAAATTAAAGAATATCATTAAAAATATATTTGTGGAATAAAAGAATATTATTATCAATAAATAAATAAATAAATAAAAGAATATTTTTAGCAATATATTTGCAAAATAAAAGAATATCATTTGAAATATACTTGTAAAATAAAAGAATATTATTAGTAATATATTTTTAAAATAAAAGAATATTATTAGCAATATATTTTTAAAATAAAAGAATATCATTAGAAACATATTTGTGAAATAAAAGAATATTATTAGCAATATATTTGTAAAATAAAAGAATATTATTAGCAATATATTTGTAAAATAAAAGAATATCATCAGAAATATATTTGTGAAATAAAAGAATATTATTAGCAATATATTTGTAAAATAAAAGAACATTATTTGCAATATATTTGTAAAATAAAAGAATATTATTAGCAATATATTTGTGAAATAAAAGAATATTATTAGCAATATATTTTTAAAATAAAAGAATTTCATTAGAAATATACTTGTGAAATAAAAGAATATTATTAGCAATATATTTGCAAAATAAAAGAATATCATTAGAAATATATTTGTGAAATAAAAGAATATTTTTAGCAATATATTTGTAAAATAAAAGAATATTATTAGAAATATATTTGTAAAATAAAAGAATATTATTAGCAATATATTTGTAAAATAAAAGAATATTATTAGCAATATATTTGTAAAATAAAAGAACATTATTAGCAATATATTTGTGAAATAAAAGAATATTTTTAGCAATATATTTGTGAAATAAAAGAATATTATTAGCAATATATTTTTAAAATAAAAGAATTTCATTAGAAATATACTTGTAAAATAAAAGAATATTATTAGCAATATATTTGCAAAATAAAAGAATATCATTAGAAATATATTTGTGAAATAAAAGAATATTTTTAGCAATATATTTGTAAAATAAAAGAATATTATTAGAAATATATTTGTAAAATAAAAGAATATTATTAGCAATATATTTGTAAAATAAAAGAATATCATTAGCAATATATTTTTAGCAGTCAATGACGTCAGATACCTCTACTCGAGGTCTCTTCTCGCCAACAACGAACATGAACAATCGTATATCAATAAACAAAACTAAACCAAGCAAAGTAAAATCACCTAAACATTTTTATAATTCCTTCACGAACATCCGTAGTATTCGTACCAACATTTTTAGCTTGGTATCTTTTCTCCATGAAAAGTTCCCTGACATCCTAGCGCACTGTAAGACTAATCAATTCCTTCCTCTAACCTGTCAATGCCTGGCTACTTAAGGAAAGACTCCTCTGTACATATGCATGGTTTGGGGGTTTACGTCACTGAATACCTTCCTCTAGCTAGGGTGCCATCTCTCGAATCTCCTGTCGACCCATATATTTGTCTCCGTCTGTTACTTCTCAGCTCGGTTAACTATCTTTTCTTTCTGTATCGTTCTCCTTCCCCTCCTGACTGCTCCTTGCTTGACAATTTCTCTGACAGTATAGATAATGCTACTTACTCCCACCCATTCGCTAACATATTTGTGTTCGGAGATCTTAATACCATGCCAAGTGGCTAGAAAACTCTGTCACTGATTCTGGTGGCATTCATGTCATGAACTTTGCTATTTTTTCACTCTCTTACGCAAGTGGTGGATTTCCCCACGCGATTCCCAGTATCTCTTCAGGACATGCTTCCCTACTTGATCTCTGGTTCATCTCTGTCCCTGACTCCTGCCAAGCCTCGCAGCTTTGCCCTCTCGGTAAATGCTGTTGTTTCTATTAATATCTCTCTTCACTCTCACCCCACCCCCAGGAGACTTCTACAAACAGAATTTTTTACTGCTACCAAAGAGCAGACTGAGATTCGTTCCGCGATTTCCTATGCAACGTCCCTTTGGGAAAAAAGTGTTTAGTCTCCTCGTTGAGGACTGCACCTCTGAGCACTCTCTGAGGCATCGATGCTTTCATACCGATCAAGAAGTTCCGTCTCAAACCATATCCGTACCCCTGTTTCTCTGCCTGCTCGGCCGCTATTGCCTATAAGAACCACTCTTTCCAGCTATTTCGGAACCACGCATCAGAACATAATAGGTGTATATTTGCCTCTGCTCGTAATGATTGTAAAAAGATCTTGAATGAGGCTAAGCTGTTGTTTGCTGAGAGAATGAGGCAGCGCATAGATGCTTGCAAGTTCGGCTCCAAAGACTATTGGCGGCTCTGCAAACGTGTGCTGAACAACAGCAAATCCTCCATCCCGCCCTTAATCAATAAATTTGAAGTCCTCCCAGCATCTGTGGACAAGGCCGAGTGCTTTGCTCGCAGATTTTCTTTCAACTCTACATTTAACTCGTCTGGAGTATCCGCACCCGACTTCCCCTTTAGAACTGAGGCTTAACTGAGAGATGTTCACATAACCACCTCTCTATCTTTCAAAACTTGACCCCTATAAGGCGAGTGGATTGTCTTGAAGAAATGTGCACTTGAACTGTTCTCTGTTCTCTCTAAACTTCATTTTAACGGCCTCTCTGCTTCTTGTTTTCCTGCCTGCTGAAAGTTCTCTTCTATGAGTTCTGCCTGCTGGAAGTTCTCTTCTATGGGTTCTGTATTTAAGAACTCAGAAGAACTCTTGGACCCATCCAATTATAGACCTATCAGCCTCCTACCAAATTTGGGCAAAGTGTTCGAGGCTATCATTAATGCTGAAATAGTTCAACATCTCACCGCCCATAACCTATAATCAGATAGACAGTACGGCTTCCGCTTTGCCAGGTCTACTGCCGATATACTAACGACCGAGTACATATACCAGGCCCTTGATAAGTCCGGTGAAACTAGAGCTGTTGCCCTGGATATCTCCAAAGCATTTAATAGTCTCTAGCACGCTGGCCTACTGCGCAAACTACGGGGTTATGGTATCACTGGACGACTGCTTAATTTGATCCAATCTTTCTTATCAAGCCGCATAATAAAGATCATCTTAAACGGGTTAATATGTAGGGTTATACGGATATAAGTATTCATGTGCTCGTGAGTGGGCGTGTAATGAGTTTATGGTCACTATCCAAGAATGATGACCTCTTTTCGACCGAACTAGGGATCGCCAATTGAGATAAGGCTAAGGTATCTGTTTTAAATCATGTTACCCGCTTTCCATTTCATTTTTAAAAAGTGTCTATTTCGGGAAAATATTTATACCGAAAAGAACGAATATAGTGTTATCTGATAGCATGAACTAATTTAATTCATAAAAATGAATAATTATTTATAACCAATCATGTGCTGTTTTCCCTTATAAATATCATATTGTTCTAGATAACATCCATCGATCTCTCTATACAGACATAACACTTAATATTTTATGTTAAGTAGATCTTGTTGAATTTTCTTCGCCACTCACGGACTTAACGTTATTTTTCATATATATATATATATATATATATATATATATATATATATATATATATATAATGACCCATTAGTACAAAGAATTAAAAACAGGCACTAATAAATCATTCAGAAACAATGTGAAATTGATACTTTGAAAAACACAATTATTAAGTATTAATTTAACAATTGGTGCTATAATAAAAACGTATTAAATATTAACCAGATGATGTATGCTAGACTAAAATCTATCGAATATTGACATGATAATTAATGTTAACTTAAATGCCTCAGGACTATATAAGTTGACGATCAATGTTAGATTAAGTACTAAGCAAATATTCATATGGTATTAGATGCTGAATGAAATACCGAGCAAAAATTAATTAGAACATCCAAATCAGATAAAATTACCCATCAAATAAAAGCAAATAAGAAATTGCCAGCAGTAAAAAAGTATATATATATATTCTTAATATTACAACCCATATTTTAAAGTCAATAATTAACTATGCTTTCGATGAACAGTAAGTTCATTTCTCTGGTTTAACAATTTAACTTCGTCTCCAAATTTGATAATTTCTAACTTTTCATTGAGACAAAGGTAGCAAGGTGCATGAAGGGAATTACAAGTTCGAGTCTTTGTAAGAACCTGTGAATTTTCCGTATTTCGTGCATTTTTTGGATTTATTTTGTGTTAATTCTTAATGTGAGCCTTGGATTTGAATAAAGTAACTACTGAGGATAGTGGTGATAAGAAGAAAAATCTTATCACGATAGAAGTGAAGAAAGAATTAATAGAAACAAACATGAGATATGAGTGAATATACTGGATTTGGCACGCCAATACGACCGAACGACATCGACTATCTGCACTATCCCGAAGAAGAAGAATGAGATAAAGGGCGTTACACTAGCAAAGAGTGTTTCCAGGCTGTCCAATCAAAGGACTAGAAGAAAAAATAAGTTGCTTTTCTTTTGAATCAAGGAGAGTTGAAGCGAACTGGCGTGCACACAGTCGTAAGACACTGTGAAGTAGCTAGCTCTGAACGAAGGCAACCGGGGAATTCATGAAAGAGTTCTGTTTGCCCAGAGCAGAAGAGGAGTATGTCTCTCAACAGGTGTTCAACTTCGATCAAACTGGGCTCTTTTGGAAGCAAAAGATGCGCTGAAGAACGTATATCACAGCCGAGAGAAAAACGCCGGGACACAAGCCTATGAATGATAGGATAGCTTTCACTTTTTGCGCCAATGCGAGTGGTGATCTGAAAATCAAACCCCTTTTCATGATCATTCAGAGAACACTCGGATATCCAAGGTGCACGTGATCCAGAAGGGGCAGCTGCCGGTTATGTAGAGGTGTATGTTAAGGCGACGTTAACGAGCTCGTCGAAGAGGAACGCAGAAGAGCCGACGACAGTGGAACATCTACTGCTTCAGAAGCACCAATACAAGGATACAGTGGAAGAGATAAAAGAACTGGCAAAGAAGAAAAGTGTATGGGAGGTTGTCTCTAAGAACGTGATGAAGAAATGCTGGCGATGTGACAAAAAGTGGACGATTTTGTTGAAAAATACCACCCACAATATAACACGATCCCTGAGCGTATCCGAGCCAAACTTTCCTGAACCTTGACTACTCCGCCCATGCTGTGTTTGTTCGAACTCGGATAAGCTGAAGTAGGACTGCCTGTTATCAACTGGCTAGGTCACTCCAAACTCGCAAGGGGACGGTATATAGTGCCCCGGTTCTCGATAGTCTGAGAACGGAATATAACCTGTAAAACATCACAACGCCATGGGTGCAGATTTATATATATTTATAGCCAATTTATGTACACACTATAAATAGGTTAAAATCTAGGTGACGCACATATTAGCTGTCTGGTATTTTAGTATCACACTACACTCGTAGCAGTAATAGTTTTGAGAGCGGTGATTTGTTCTGTCGGTTTACAGCATGCCGATTTCAGACTGACCGTCTTCTGAAAAATTACGGGCCCATTTCTTCTAATTTCGTCTTCCACCTCGATTTTATTGAAAAGGCACAAGTTTGAAAAGGCACAAGACCGAGGTGGTATAGTTAGTAACAACTAATTCAATTTTTCCTCTTTGTGTAAGTATTACCAGCTCGAGATGAAAATAATATCAATTATCTACTTCGACTGAGTCTCCGGCCCTTCACCGCTGAGAAAGAGAAACTTCCCCTCTCTATTGCTTGCTTATCCGTACCTGAGCTGTAGGTAGTCGAAAACAGGAAATTTTCACATTCCAATTTCACCTTGGGTTATGTAATCATCAAAACATGACGACAATGTTATGTCTACGATCCACCATTCAATCAATTCGTATACTTTTCCCGACAAAAGTAAATGTATTTTTCTCATTCTATTCAATTTTAGAGAATTTTCTTCTTATTTTTTTTAGTAAATAAGAAATTAATACTAGCCATCTGGATTACAGCAAAAATTACAGCCATCTGGTTACAGCAGAAATTAAATGCATTATTCAACGACAATAATGTTGGCTATTTTTGTAGCATTTTAAAATCAAGAACAAGGAAGATATCTCTGGACAGGTTCTTCAAAAAACGATTTGCGAGTCCCGAAAGTGACGCAAGTGAGTTCAAAAGTGCAAAAATAAATGTTGACAACAGAAATAGTAATTTTTATAATACTGCCTCAAAGAATATTGGATATAAAAGCCCAAATATTTAATATGTAAAAGAGATAATCTAACCAAAGTAAAAATAGGAATAGAAATATTATTTGGTATACACTCACTTTCAACCAAATTGTTAGCAATAAATTGTAAAATAAATTCCTCGCTTTAAAAAACACTTTCCGAATAATAATCCATTAAGTAAAATTTTCAGTAAAAACTCTCTTAAATTAAGTTATAGTTGTATAAATAATCTTGAAAAAAATTATAAAAAATTATATTAATAATATTTTAGATAAAAATTGAAAATGAAAATAATCTAATAACTGAGATTAACAATTTGAACAATAATAAAGGTAATTGTAGAAACCTTATAGAGTGTCCTTTAGAAAACAGGTACCTTACAGTATTTCAATGTAATATTTCTTCAGTAGAAAACCCTAGTAACGTATAGATTTATGTGGGTAGTACTAAGAACTCTCTGAAAAAACGATTTTATCAACACACGTCTTCATTTAATAATAATAAGTACAGAAATAGAACATCCCTATCGAAATACTATTGGTATCTGGAGGAAACAGATAAAAAAAACTCACATTAAAATGAAAAATTAAAAAAAAAATACTAGAATATGTAAGTCTTTAAACGACCCATGCTTTGTTGTGTCTATATTAAAAACTATATTATTAAATTTCTTAATAAAAATCTATTAAATAAACGTAATGAAATAAATGTCATATGTAAATATTGCAAAATGTTCACCTTAGAATATGGTTAAAAAGATCGTTCTTAAAAATAAAAATGTTTCTTAACTTGCATATATCTAAAAATTTGTTTTATATTATTAAAGAATAATAATTAAATGGATATAAAAATAATTAAATTGATATTTAAATTTTTAATAATTAAATAGATATTTAAATGATTTTATTATGATATTAGGAATTGTATTAGAATATAGTAACAGATTCTATAAAATTAATAAAATGAATTTTGAAATTTTTAATAAATAAATGGATATTTAAAAGATGTTATTTATAAATTAAGAGTATTAGAAAAATTAAAATAAAATGAATTCTGAATCGAAATAAAAATAGTAAAATTACATTTAAAGGTCGCTTTAAGTTAGATCAAAAGTATAAAATGTTTTTTTTTTCTTTCTTTTCTGATTTTTTGTGTTAGAATATGTTGAGATACAGAGAAAACTAAAAGAAACAAATTAATAACAATAATAGATACATCAACGGGAATGGAGTTTAGACAGGGGGTTTGAATGAGCTAATACTTTTGCCGTTAAGATTGATAAAAGAAATCTTGTATTTCCCAAAAATATAAACTTTTTCAAATTTAAAGGGAATCTCTATTCTGATTAGTTAAATTGAACACACACATATTTTTTTTTGTTTTCCCAAACGTATTATTTCTTATATTCAAATGAAAATCATTTTCACAACAATGAGCTAACATTGCCTGCTGACGAGGTAAAAATCTCGAAACATAGAGATTTCCGTGACGCAATTTAAACTATATTAATTTTAGATAAAGAAACAAATTTAATTATATTATGCTTTTACAATATTGTTGTATTGAGTACTTTTCTAAAAAAACGTAAATGCTGGAGAACTCGGAAGTGTTGGTTCGCTTCACTTGGATTTACATATATATATATATATATATATATATATATAGTATTAAGTTTAATGGTGTTCAAAATTCTTTTTTTTTTATTTGTCAGTAGTTTGCTGTTAAAAAAATTAAGATAAGCATATTTTTGTTATGAAGTGCTCGATATCCAGATAAGGATATAGCATTAATACACTTAATTTGGAGAAACTTGTCACATAACTGAGTGGTGTTATTTTAGTCATACCAACTTTGAAGTTTAGTGAGGGCATTATTGTAATGTCTTCACTCTTCAGTTTTTTTACTCAGTTAAATGACAAGATTCTCTCTCTTCCTCTCTATCTGTCTCTCTCTCTCTCTCTCTCTCTCTCTCTCTCTATATATATATATATATATATATATATATATATATATAAACTTATCATTATACTCATTGCGTAAAACCCTCCGAGCATATACACGAAAGGAAAAAATGGATGTAAAAAAGAAGATCCGGTTAGATGAAAACTAGCTAGGTTTGTTGCCTCTTTAGGTTATTTACTTATATATATATATATATATATATATATATATATATATATATATATATATTAAAATTTGTGTATTTAGACAGTAAATTTTCCTTTAAACATGTCAGATTAAATAAACTGCAAACAATATGTTTGCTTATTTGTAATAAAATCCGTTCATACTCACTGATAATCTTTCGCGTATTACAATCAAAAGATGTTAGAAATGAGCTGTAACATTGACAGATGTTATTTTCATTCATTTCTTAAGGTACCCAAGCACTTTCAACCTCTTTCCAATGTCATCTTTAGAGGTGTGAGTTATAGTAACAAATGTAACCGGAAAACTGTGTTTCAAAAAATAATTGTACATTATTTTCTTGCTTCAAATATAACGGTTGACAAATTTGTTAGCGTTCATTAGAACGTGAAAATTATGCAAAAATGGAATTTTTTTACATGCTGTAATGTCATAGTCATGCACGTCTTAAAGCATAAAAACTGTTTTTTTACAAACATTTTAGAACATTCCTACAGTATTCATAGCTGATTCTATTAATTGACGGCTTAAGTGTTTTAATGAATATTGCCTCGAGAATCTGTGGTTTGCTTTTGTTGTTTTCTTGGTGTAAAATAGTTGTATTATCGATTATTATTTTTTTATATTGTGAATGTAGACAGGAATTTTGTTGTAGATGCCTACAAATGGATGAATGATCGGACAAATGTAACGTAAGACGTCTTGTTAATGTGGTTGTTGTAAATCCAATATATATATATATTCGTCGGATATACATTCTCCCAAGGGACATTTGAATTCATATACATATAATGTTGGTTTTATGTAACACATCAGTTGGTGAAGAGGAGTTATTACAGACAATCTATAAGAATTATCTGCGTAATTTTAGAAGGATATAGTTTTAGCAGAATAGGAGGTATAATTTATCCTTCTTATTTTTCCCCCTCGTTTAATGGGAGCAACTTTTCTCACTAACGCGATGTTCACCGCACCAAAGCAAAATAAGATGAAAAATGCGTGCGTATAAATTATAGGACTATATATCACAACATATAAAATTAAAATACATAAAGAGGGTTTTTACATTTAGTATGTACAGTTTAATAAATGATTAGCATTAGAAATATGTACAATAAAGACAGGAGAACTGCTAAAATTAAAGGTATTTTAGCTTCAAAACTGATCGCGGAATATACAATAAAATTATTGCGACCAAGCCACGAATTAGCCAAGATGGAAAGGGGAAGGTGTGCTTTACAAACACAGACACGCAGTACTTATGAGAAGGTGGAAATACAAATGGCGTTCTCTTACATTCGGGATGCTGACAAGACAAGGTTCTTTCTTCAGGGACTTGTTGGACCGTCGCTTTCTTTTCTTTTTCTTCTTCGTCTTCTTTAGGGTAGCGGCTCTGGTCAACCAGCACTTGAAGGGTTTATTAACCGCAGCAGCAATTCAATATGGAGTTGAATATTTAAAGGACTCCGGCAACCACAATTAGGCTATTCGATTTGGTTAATGGGATAACCAACGATTAGCCAGGCGAGTGAAGGTTCTTTACACCGCAAAAAATACTATAACAATTATATCCCGTTAAATAGGTGGATAAAAAGGGACTACAGAAGCCACAATTAGGCTATTCGATTTGGTTAAGGGGATGATCGACGATTAGCCAGATGAGTGTAGGTTCTCTACACCGCAAAAAATACTTCAACTATTATATCCCGTTAATAAAGGGATGAAACACACACTTCGGCTGTACGAACATGAGTGACAGCTAACGACCCCTCTGAACATAGGGGAAAACACAAAGCTGGCTTCGCATCACGCGGTCACACTGCAGCGAAAAGTTTGACGTCCTTCCTGCCTGAGCCCAGTGGTCCTACTTCTACTATTCTCCACCGACCGGTACAAGTCCCTGGAAGGAAATCTTCCTGCTCCCTCATCAAGTTACATGCCCTGTGATTAGTCAGCGGCGAGGGTACGCTGAAAACGCCTCTGCCATTGGCGTCTGCTGCTTCACAAAAGGAAACAACCAAACGAAATCAAGGGTCGATGCAAGTTTAAAAAGTACCACCTGAAAAAATTTCCCTTCTAACCAAAATAAATTTTACACTTTTCCGCCACACGGAAAAGCGAAAACATCAATATGTTCGTCGCATCCGCACAGACCTCCTGTTCTTTTCCGAGCCAATCCAACTGACTCTGGTTCATCAGATGAAAACACGTAATTTTCAGGTAACAATTAAAAAGGTGTTGGCTACGCAGAGCCCAAAAAATGGATTATACCTACAAATGGATTATACCTACAAAAAATTACAAAGGAAGGCATGTACAAGTTTTCACCCCAAAGTTTTCACAAGCGGGCCAATCATGGAATGCTTCAAGCGGCAGATGAACTTGAAGACGAAGGTAGTTGCTCCCAGCAATTTAGACAGTCTAGAAAATCTGTCCAAATCCAATATACAAACATAGGGACATTCTGCTTTAGTATTAAAATGCACTTCAGTTTGGATCGCCTTCTTATCGGCATCGGATAAGCATTTCAACTCACTAGCCGGCCAATCCGTGGGACTCTCACCCAAACAAACTAGACCTTTTACCCAAAAGTCCAAATTAAGTTTAAATTTCTTCAAAGCTATTCCCCTTGTGATGAGGCCGGCTGAGTTTTGCTCGGACGGCAATTACTTTAACTGCACAGGAGTACTAAATTTCACAGTTCCTTCTTAAACAACCCAATGTCTTTCAGTCTATTGGACACGAAAACGTTCTTATAGTTAACCTTGGCTGACATTATCCATGCCCACACTATTTGCGCATCTACTGCCACAAACAAATTCTTAATTTTGAGGTGGCTGATACTCTTAAATGTACTGTTAAGACACTTTAAGGCAAAGTATACAGCCAGCACTTCTAAAGTGGGTAACGACTTCGAAACACTAGGAGCGATCTTAGCCTTATCATATTAGAGCATTGGTTTACCGCCCTGCACTAAGTAAACGGCGAAACTATATGCCGCCTTAGAGGCATCACAGGATAAGAACAGGTCAGCCGGCTGATTGTCTACAAAAACACGCCTAGGAAATTCAATGTCCCTCAACCGCACCTACTCCTCACATAACTCTTTCCACCTGTCACTTAACTCGGTAGAAATCTTATCGTTCCATCCCAATTTCAGTTTCCACATATCTCAAAGCAGCAGTCTTCCCTTAATATTCACAGGAAGACAAAGGGAGAGAGGATCAACCACTGCAGCAGTCTGCGCCAAAATCTCTCGTTTAGTGTTGGCAGCAGAGTCGGTTGTAGAAGGAGTTAACTTTATTACGTCCCTATTCACATTATATCGATAACCCAGTATTTTCTCCATTTCCCCCTGACGCTCCGGTACCATCTCGCATCATATATTCTCTCAGTAAGGCCGAGTTAGAATTGCAGAATCTAAAGTGAAAGTTGCCCTCGACCATAATGTCCACGGTATTTCTGTAGATACCTTCCAGCTCCTCATGGCATTCGCTGGTAACGATTAGGTTGTCAACATAAAATTTTGACCTGATCACGTCCGTAAACTTGTTATTTTTACATCTGTCTAAGTGGAACTTGATCAAGAAATCTCTATATATATAAGGTAATCTGTGAGTTTGTGTGACTGTAAGCTATGCACGTCTACATTTTTTAAGCTACGCCATTTAAACTTTCTAGGGACACATATCTAAAGAGAAGCCATGTCGACACATACTTTTTGAGTTTAAATTCAGCAATTTTCCCTTTCGCAATTTTTGGTCAATGGTGCCGATTGTTTACATTTGTTCCGTAAACATCTAAGATCTAAGAAGGCTGCTAGATTACGTCACAGAAATCAAATCACACGTGTCAAACGCGAATAAAAAAGAAATGAGTCTTTATATTTAATTTTTATTCCGACGTTTTAAAAATTCATTTGGTCAACAAAAAAATGTGAATATTTTTCCCCGTAATTTTGAAACAAAAGAAATATTTTTTAAAAAAAAGTGTTTTTTTCAAACAAAAATAAAATATGTAAAAAAAGAAAGTGCCAATGGTTAATTTAATTATTTAAGTCTTTTTTTTTTTTCAGATTTAATATTTCATTCTTCAGAATATAAAATTAAAAAAAAGCTTTATTTTTTTCGCTAAATATTTCATGCAGGGAATCAACTGTCTGGAAATTCGTGTGGCATTAATGTAACTTTTTCCTCTAAAATTAAATGTGTACATTTTTAAATATTCTTCGAAAATTTCTGAACTGAGAACATAATAGTTTTTATACTTCTAATTTCAGTAAAGCAAAATAATTTTTATTTTTAAGTTAAATTCATTTATTCAACAAAAAATGTAAATATTTCCCCCCGTAATTTTGAAACAAAAACAAACGCAATGTAGTTTACAATGTCACACAAAACATCAAATCACGTTTCCGAAAAACAAAAGAAAATAATTTTTTTAATGCTTTTCCTACTACTAAAATGTTCATCATCCGGCTATGATGCTAGTCCAATATAAACAGGCTAGCAACAAAACCAAAAATGAGCGTTGTGTACCTGAAGCATATTAACTTCTTTCCCTCCTTAATAAAAAATAAAAAATAAAAATAAAAACAGTCTACCTCACTTTTTAATTTAATCATAAGGAAAGCTTTCCTAATATCAGCTAAGAACACATTTGAATTACTTCTAAAATACAATATTAGATCTAGCATGTCGTTCATCAGATTCACTCCCGGGTACACTGCTTCATTCAATGAAGGGGCATTCTTGCTCTTTAAAGAGCAATTAAATACAGGTTGAACCTTCGCCGTGGCTAAGCTATCATCTTTAAATACTGGCCGATGAGGCAAATATACTTATGATATTCTTCTAGGGGAACATGGAATCTCTCAGTGATTCCTTCCTTTTCTTGCTAAAAAAACTTTCTTATACTCGTCCAGGATGCCCCTCTTCTCCAAGGCACCGCTCACCCTATTCAGGACCCCTAACATTATTCCGTGACTGGAAAGCACCAATTGCATTTTTTCTTCATCCCAAAGGATATCAATAAAATACGCTCCTTTCCTGAATACAATAGATTCCCTGAATTCCTTGATTTTTTCATCATCATATGAGCTTAATGACGCTTCTTCAACCCCTACTGACTTCAGAAAAAACATGCGGTCTAAATTCCTTTCTACCATACTCTCCTCAAACACACTTTCCAGTGGGTATGGGTAAATAGGTTTTGGGTTTAACACAAAGTTAACCCGTGTAGAGAGGGAGGTTTTGGCTGTAATGGCGCTGAAGCTGCATTCGGACGTTTTGGTTCCCGCAGCAGGCGCAGGAGGGCGAAAGTCTAAAAAATTGGAGACATCGCTAAAAAGAATGATGCCCGAAGAAATTTTCCAAGGACAACCTCGCGTGCAGTTCACCTTTTGGAAACCTCTCATGTGCTGGATAGGATCTACACCGATCAATCCTTTTACTTTTATAGCCTCATTATAGGTTTTGTCAAAGTCAGCTGCAAGTTTAAACCCAGCCGTTTTAAAATTTCTCACAACGTCACTCCGGAGAGAAATGGGTAAGTTCAAGTTAATGTAGCGGTCGAACAACACTTTAGCGGGCATAGTATTGTCTCCCACGGTAACGGTAACGGGGGACTCCTTGAGATACCAGATGTCTTCTCTTAAAAAATGTCTTCATATTAAATTTCACTGGCGGTATAGAATCAATGTCTATACCTAAACTTTTGCCTACTTTGTCAGAAAGGTACGATCGTTGGCTGTCCGAGTTTCACGTTTTTAAACTCTTTTTTACTTAAATGCCGTCGTATTGTTCGAGAGTTGCATTCAGCATCTGTATTCGCTTTTATCTGGTTTGATGTTAGGCTTGAATCTCTCTTAATTTCTCGCTTAATGCGTCTTCTACAGATAGTGAGGTTTCGTTGTGGCGACCGCTTAGTTTTTAGATGCATACGCATCCGGATTTTAATGAAGTTAGCAAAGACAGTTCTTCTACAGCCAATTTCATTTGTTGCGAAAAACCACGTCTTCGAAGTTCAACAATCATGTCCTGTTCGAATATTATTGAAATTTTACCCTTAGTCATTTTAAAATCTGAAAATTAATGTTGTAAATGAACTAAGTAGATGGCTACACGCCTTAAGCTATGAACACACTGGATAATTCTAAAATTTTTAAATTCATAAGAGATTTATGAACAAGAAATGGTCATTATAAGCAGTGCCCTACGACGTAAAAACTATCTGCGGTACATGAAAATAACTAACAATTGTGAAGGGGAGGTTTCATGAGGATAACAACACTCAGAAAACAACCTCGGTCTGTCTACCCTATATGAAAGGATTATCGGAGAAAATACAAAGAATCTATCATCATCATCATCATCATCGTCATCATCATCATCATTTATCCATCACACCCAGATGGTGCATAGTACAGCAACTTTTTGTTGCTGTTTCTGTAACAAACTGTTTTTTATGGGGCAGGGGCACCCAACCCCCAAACCTGAAGGACCGGTGGACCATTCTTGGTCTTTACGTTTATAGCACCTGGTATTCCCAAATGGTCTCCCATTTAAGTACTGACCAGGCTCGATGTTGCTTAACTTCGGTGATCGGACGGGAAAAGGTGTATTCAACACGATATAGCCGTAGACTCAAAGAATCTATGGTCAATATAAAATCAGGACGATCTTCAAAAGTGGTTTTACATTTCGCAGATACCTCTCCCAAGTAAGACTTCAGAATATGACTAAAGACTGTATGTACGCCATTCCCATTCCATACAGCTGCGGAAAGAAATATAAAGGAGAAACGGGCTGCACTTTTAAGGTAATGCTGCAGAAACATCACAAGGGGAAATGGAAAAATCAGGCGAAGCTAGCCACATATCGAAGGCGAAAGATCACCGTCCCCTGTGGGATGAAGTTGTAATAATTGATAGAGAACACCATTGGAAACTACGAAAATTTGAAGAATCAGTACATATGCTAGGCCACAAAAATCTCCTAAGCCGGCCAAGCATAGAAACGAATACAATATGGGAACCAGAGTGTAGAGAAAATCATTAGCTTCATGATAATATGAGCTCTGGGACGTTAGGTTTCAGTCATACGTGAAACACGCTTGGGTGATCATGTCTTGGAAGAGACATGATTGACTGGGCACAAGATTATCCCGCAGTAGTTTGCCATTGCTTTCTGCGGTAGACTGGTTGCCGACCAAGGCTATAGAACCCAATCTGTCCTATTAATTAACACATAACAGGAGGGAAGAGGAGGATTAATACCTTTTCCAAGGGCATTTGCGCGTAAGTGAATGCAAGGAATTCGACTGGAATTCGAACTCGGCTTCCTGATTTCTTGTTCCGAGCCGATATCCACTGCACCACGACGCACATCCGTTAGGTTGATAAGTCCCAAAAATTCATACGAAAAAAGCCGAAGCGTACAACGGCCGAAACGTTGTGAATATGAATATGGCAATAAAAGATGAAGGCAACAGTCTGAACAATGTAAATAATGCCACATCTCAGAAATATAGACGAATATAATAAGTATTAAATCATAAAATATTTACGCGTATACTCTTAGGTGTTTAATAGAAAGGTTGACGTATATTTATATTTTTAGGAAAATTTCCTCCTAACTTCGTTCTTATTACGATCAACCTGTTTATTAATTTCCCACTGTGACCCTTTAAAATATTTCCGACCTCTGCTTTTATTGAAAACCCCTCGCTGACCATTATTATTTATATTTAATATTGAAGTATTGTGCAGTCAGGCTAGATTCAAGTCCTGATAGTTTCATTCATCCGGGGAAATATTTGGTGTTTCTATTTTGAATGGCTCAGGAGATACTGTTCAGTCATTTGGAAGTATAATGATCATGTTTTATACCTATAATGATCATGTTTTATACCTATAATGATCATGTTTTATACCTAATCAAATATGATAAGTTTAGTGAATATCATTAACCTTTAGCATTCTGCATTATTAATATTACTTGCCTTTTCACTGCATTCTTTTTCAAGACACTCAATTGCAGTATCTTTATTGTTAATTTCGCTGAAAGTTGTTTTTTGTTGCCGTAGAACATGACAACACATTTATGAAATTCAAACACATTATTATTCAGATATCAGAGTCACCTTCAGTGGCAAGTTGAACTTATGTACAGGAAATGAAGTCACACACAAAGTGATAAATGTTAAACTTCATGAAGTTATTAAAATGATGCACATTGTAATTTCTTGAAAATGACTTTACCACTTATTTATACTATTTTAACTGAAGACATTGTCTCAAAGAAAAAAGAAAATTTATTACAGTTAATGAAACGCTCTTCCCACAACACTTAATTAAATTGTAAGCTCCTTTATATAATTTGTTTTCGTTAGCTTATAAACAAAAGTTATGAACATTTTGCCATTCCTTTTTCATAATTTTCGTTATCCCGAATTTGGAACTATCCGAACACATTTTCAGCTTATAAAGTAAGCACTGTATGGAATACTTCTTTAAATATAATGGTAAATTGTTTACTGCTTGCTACATTGGACGCTGGAAAAATACCAAACCTGCACAAGAAAGAACGAAGCAAGAAGTAGTAATATCCGCTAGTTTTATTGTACAATTTTGGTTGTCGTTAGCGATGGCAAAAGCGTTGCAGGATTTTTTTTGTAGCCTTAGCTGCATTATTATTATTATTATTATTATTATTATTATTATTATTATTATTGTTGTTGTTGTTGTTGTTGTTGTTGCTGTTTTTGTTGTTGTTTTAAAAACACCAAGAATATCAAAGGAAGTTTTTGAAATAGGTATCTCCACTAAATCGCTAAAAATAAAGCATAGTATGACTGACAAAAAGCCCCAAACTTAATAAAAACAAACTTTTTCCATCGAAATGTTTATATATCATTATTAAGGGGAAAGATCGAAGCAATTTTTAATTATATTTTTTAAATTTTTTAATCCCTTCTAACATGTTTGAAATTTGGGCAGAAAATCTTGTTTTGATTTGATTTAGCGGAATGGAAAACATAATATTACAGAACTCACTTTTTTCCGGTGACAAACTTCATATTACAGAACTCACTTTTTTCTGGTGATAAACACATTAACTTAAAAATTCTCGCAGAAATCAAATAATTGTCGGATTTTAATGAAACTTATTACGAAAAATCATGCACTCTCGCTGGGAATATAGGGGGAATTGCTTTATTACATCGTATATATATGTATTCGGCTAGTAAGTTAAGAAAAATTCTGATATTGACTTCTTTTGTTTATTTCAGTCTTCACGGTGTTGTAGCGACAGAGTTATTTACGGTGGAACGATGTCTCGGTATTAGGGAATTATCACGGTAAGGCGCCATGATGTTGTCGTTCGGGTGAAAATAAACATACGTATGAGACAAATTCGCCTCACTATCTTAAAATAACTGAGGAGGGATAGCTATATTTTTTTTTTTTATTTCAGACGGATTTTTTTTTATAATGAAGCGACATGGGCAGCAAAAGAAGAAAGAGTCTGGTGCGGAAGGAAAAGACATCTACATAAATCCGGTCAAGTTATGAAGAAATTTCTAAAAATGATGAAAATGGTGACAATCACGTTCTTTCCAAGATTTTTCTTGCCATTGGCTCTGATTAAACAAACACAGTACCAAGGTCAGTTGAACAATTGTCATCTTTCTAAGTGCTACCAGTACCAACAACACCTTTAGAGCCCCCCCCTACCATTGAAGACAAAGCAAACGGTTTTATTGGATGCTTCTGATTAGCCTTCACCTTCGTTTCGTTGCCAATCTGGTGACCATGCACAGATTCCTTGTGCTCTATAAATAGTGAAAATGAGTGCTAATCTTTTCAGAAGAAAGACGGGAAGTTATTGAGAGCCGACGTCTCGAAGAAGCGATGAGAAGGGAAAACACGTGGGTGTCAACTGCAGGTTTGCGAATTACTGGTTTCAAAGAAAACTACAGGATGGCTTTACTATTCTACATATTTGGTCGTATGAGCCTTGTGGTCCAGTGGATATCGACTCGGAACGAGAAATCGGAGAGCCGAGTTCGAATTACAGTTGAATTCGCTGCAATCAATTCGCGCAAATATCCTTGGGAAAGGTATTAATCCGTCTCTTCCTTCCAGTTATGGGTCAAATAACAAGACAGATTGGGTTCTATAGCCTTGGTTGGCAACTAGTCTTCTGCAGAAAGCAATGGCAACCTACTGCGGGATAATCTTCTGCCCAGTCAGTCAAGTCTCTTTCGAGACATGATTGCCCAAGCGTGTATCACGTATGACACTTAACTGACTGACTCTATTAAAAATTATTCAGTGTAGTTTTTGCTGTTTATCGTTTTCAACAGCCCCAGTCAACCAAAGCACGGAATTCAAAAAATATGGACTTCGAAAATGGAAAAATGCACCAAAAGAATCACAGAACATTAACAGAACACTCATCATCCTGTCTCATTTGTTGCATGGAAAGAATTCGAGAGATACATATTAGAAGGGTCTACGATTAACAGAATAATACTGAAGAATATAGGAAATTGTAGAAGGTTCTGCTCACGCGGGTGTCCCTCAAGGCTCTATCTTAGGTCCTACGCTTTTTCTGATCTACATTAATGATCTCCCCGATGTTATAAGATCCCAAGTATGCATGTACACCGATGACACCACAGTTTACTCTCGCCTCGATCAAAAATCTGGTGTGAGCGACAAAGCGATCCTCGCTACCGAGCTTGAGAAGGACCTCCAATCCGTAGTGGACTGGGGTAGGAAATGGCTCGTAAATTTTAATGATTCCAAAACGAAGCTGCTATCAATTAACCATCATAGACAATCGCACCTACCTCCCATTAGCATGAAACAGGCTTGCCTCCCAGAGAGTAAAACGCTACGCCTCCTTGGTCTCACACTTTCAGCGGACCTCAAGTGGACTGACTATATCGAATCCATTGCTAAATCTGCTGCTATGAATGTCGGCTCTCTGTGCAGAGCCCGGAAGTTTTTCCCGCCTGAATCTATCTTGTACATCTATAAATCTACCATCCGCCCGTGTATTGAATACTGCTGCCACATCTGGTCAGGTGCCCCTGCTATCCTCCTCGAGGTTCTTGACAAAATACAACGGAGAATCTGTAATGTGATCGATACCGACTTGGCAGACCTGCTGCAGTCACTCTCTCACCGGCGTGACGTAGCTTCCCTGTGCATCTTCTATAAATATTTTCACGGCTTCTGTTCCGATGAACTTAAATCACTGGTGCCCTCTAGGTATGAATTTGCACGAGATACTAGATTAGCAACTAGGTCCCACCCTTTTACAGTGAAACAGATAAGACGTAACCGCAACTTCTACTCCAACAGCTTCTTTTCTCGCACTTCCCGCCTGTGAAATTCCCTTCCGTATACTTGCTTCCTCGACAGTTACAATCTCCAAGAGTTTAAATGTAAGGTCAATAGACACCTCCTAACACACTAACACGCTCCCATTCTTTCAAACACTCTTCCCTTCTGCCCAACACTCATCCTCGGTATCCTTACCCATCTATCACCTTCCTTCTGACATTTCCTATCACTTTCCCCTATGTAACCCCCTAACAACTCTTTCTTATCACTTTCCCCTATGTAACCCCCTGCGCAACAGTGGCAGTGAAATGCCTTGCTTGGGGTGAAGTGATTAAAAAAAAAATGTGTTTTGTGGATAGTATCAAGTTTTTGAGGACTCAACATCTAGCATTTCGTAGACACCAAGCAATCATTGCATCAAGTAATAACCCCGGTATTTTTTGCACTCGTTAAGCTTAGCAAATTGTAATTATTTTTTTAAAATGACTAGCAAATACGACTCTATTGCTGCGTCACTTGCATTATATCAAGTCACATCCACATTGTCAAGTCACATCTGCAAATTCGGCATGGTACAGAATGATGAGTTCATTGAGCTACTGAACAACAAAGTACGCCAGTTTACTCTACAGAGAGTCAAAAGATATTGACAAGGAAACTAAAACTGCCAAAATCAATGAAGTTTTCATTGATTTTATTAAAATTCATGAAAAAAGACGCCGAGAGTGTTACAGAAAAATACCTCGAAACTGAAACGAGATGGTCTTGATTCAAACGAATGTCGTAAACAGATATATGACGATGCTGCAACGATAGATGGGAAGCTGTTCGGTGTCCAGAACCGCGTATCAAAATCTTTATGACGACCATTCTTTGAACCTTGTACGAGAGCATGCAGCATTAAAACACTGTGATTGCGATATCATTTTTTGAAATTCTTGATTCATTGTACTATTTTTCTCCAATTCAGCAATGGAGTGGGAGAAATTGAAGGAGACAATAGAAAGAGACGTTAATAAAGCGGTCCTCTGATACAAGATGAAGTGTTAGGCGCGAGGTTGTTTACGTTGTAAAGACAAAGTTAGATGACATATCTAAATTCTTGGAGAATATAACAAGTAACACTTCAGTATCAGTTTATACGAGAAGCAACGCCAGCTGTTTGCTGCACAACTTACTAACTATGCTGCCGTTTAAAGTCTACAGCAATCTGTTATTGGTGAACGGGATTCTCTCTGTAAAATTCAACTGCAAATCACGAGATAAAATGCTGGGGTATTGACGCTAGTCAACAGAAAGTACTTCCACTAAATCCGATAACTTGGTTTAAAATGATTTTTATAAATGAAAAAGCTTTCTTGAAGTTTTCATTTTAAATTTAAATGAAAGCTAAAGGATTGAATTTATTATTTCCAGTAAGCAAAATACTCTGGTGCATTTTAAACAGAAATTATATTAATTGGAATCGATTTTTAAAATTTCTGGTTAGCACCCTCTTTTAGTCGTCTTTCATCGCAATGTTATTCTCAGTATTAAAAAATCATCCTAAAATAAAATATACTGTTCTGAAACTTTATTTGAGGAATATTAGCTAATTTAAAATATAATCAAACTGATATCATTATTTACTTTAAGTTTAAAGCAACAAAGAAATTAATTAAAATTACAGTAGCGGTGATTTTTACCCGACAGCAGCCATTCTTACAAGTGCTGATAAGGTGTTGACATGTTTTGATATTGTTTTACGTATACTTTGTCTGTTAAAACATAATTTAAGAAAATGATTGGTTAGCGAGTTTTATTATATAATTTTTAAGTACTCAGTAAACTTAAAAGTGTTGAAAAATATTCTCCGTAATCTAATTTTTAGGAATGTTGACTTTAAATTTACTATATTCATTGCTCTTATTTTCAAATAATATCGTGTTTAGTCGGCCATACTTTCAAAAAGTGACACCTTGCATGATATTTTATGTATATAAAAAAAAATTTAAAATTTTGGTGCAAAATGATTGGTATTGTGCTTTTCAATTTCTGATTAGTAAATATAGCCTTCAATTAATAACAACATCGCCAAACCAGATAAAAGTAATAATTACTTATATACAGAATGGGTTATATATTATAAATCATTATAATTAAAATTTAAACAAATAAAAACAATTTTTGTAAAAATTCATTATTTATCGAAAAAGATTTTTGTTAAAAAATCTTATTTATAAAAGCAGTTAAGAGCTTTTCTATTAAATAATGTCAACATTTTAATGCATTTTTTATTTTACGATTCCGAGTGCAACTTTTCGGGAAATGAGTAGTATTTTGAAAAAAATATTGATAATTTAAACTCTTTATGGAGTCCTACTTTTAACTTTAAAAAATTCTCGTATGTAAATTTAATTTCTCGAATTTTCATGAAATTAAGTAATAGGGATGTATGTAAAAAAAAATATTGTTTACCAAGATTTTCTTAAAAAAAAACATTTAAAAAATAATTTTATTCAATTGTGAATAAGTCCTGAACGTTACATTAAAACCCAACAATTATTTGAATTTTTGCGAAATTTCTAAATTAATGTGTTTTGCACCTGAAAAAAAAAAGCTCTAAAACACTAATCGATGACTGTGAACGCAAAAAAAGAATTGAGCTTGCCAGAAAGGATTAAAATATTTCATAAAATTATAGAAAATACGTTGGTTTTTTCTCTTAACAATAACATGTACATCTGGAAGATAAAACTCTGTTTTTATTCAGTTTGGCGTGTTTTTCATTATGCTATACTGCTTGTTTTTTTTTGTTTTTTTTTGTTTTGTTTTTTGTTTTTTCGCGAAAAAGTGGAGGTACCTCGTCGACAAAGAAGAGCGCTTCGTAATGTCTGGAAATGTGACGAAAGATGAAGAAATGGTTGTTACAATGAAAGCTGTACTCGACATGTCGAATACAGAACTGAAAGATCGATTTACAAGGTTTAGTCAGTAACATGAGCAATTTGGTTCCTCGTGGATATTGAAAGCCTCATTGACTTCAAGTCGAATGATGACTCGAACAAAGACACGGTAGAAAAATGCAAAGTAGATGCTGCAGCATAATGAGTGTGATTTGGATGGAATAGATCTTGTTCGCGAAATTACAGGCTGCCAAATGTTAATACAAAAAAAAAGACACTGCAAAAAAAGACTTAGTTAAACTAAAAACCCAGTCAAGCTTTTGAACTTAAAATTATCTTATGATGTATTCCCGAATTTAAAAAGAGCGTTTTGTATACTGTTATCTGTTACTGTCTTTGTGCCGTTCTGTGAGCGATCTTTCAGCAATTTAAAACTTATAAAAATAACTATCTTCGAAGCACAATGGTTCAGGAATGTCTAAGAAATTCGGTTTTATTCAGCATCGAAAATGAAGAATTTGAACATATATATGTGGTTGGTGTTATTGACGATTGTTTTTTACCACTAAGCCTGAATGTATGTCGCTACTTTACGAATTCAAATAGATGAAATGTATTGCCTTTGTCTTGACATATTTTAATTCAGGTTTTGTCAATGCACAAGTAGTGGATCAAATGAAAATGTGTTTGAAGTGTATTTAAATACATTTTTAGAGTATTTATATTGAGCTGTCCGGAAACTTTCTGCCGATTTTTAGTGGTTCATGTTCCTAGACGTGAAAACACGTCAAACTTTCGAGAGATGTAATTACATTTCTGATTAGAGCGAACTTTAAATTAACTCTTGAGAAGGAAATATTAAAATTACTTAATTTTTGCCAATTTTGCATCCCTATGAAAATGGAAGATTATAAGGTGCATTTTATATACTTGATGCTTTTTTGTTACCATGAGGACCAAAATGCCTATCAAGCAACAAAAAAGATATGTCATGAGTATGGTGAAATGGATTTAGCTGACATAACTGTATGGAAGTGGTTCGCTAAGTTTAGATTTGTATATTGTAGCCTTATTGAGAGGGAACACATAAGCAGACCTATACAAGAGAAGACGACCAAATATGGACATTAAGTGAGAATAACTCGCATTATATAACGCAGAAATTGGCAGAAACACTAAATTTATCAAAGTTTACCCTCCATGAGCAGTCAGTGAATCTTCGATACTCAAATTACTACATAATCTGAGTAAAAAGAATATTTTGGATCGCATTTCTATCTGTGATTTGCTGTATAAACACAATGAAAATCCACCTCTTTTTAAACAAATTGTAATGAGTGGTGACAAATGGCTCGTTTATAACAATGTTCAACGGAAAAGATCCTGAGGGAAGCGACATGAGCCAATTTGAGCCACTCCCAAAAGCAAATATTCATCCTAAGAAAGTCATGCTGTGCATCTGACGGAATTGGAAAGGAATTATGTACTATGAGCTACTGCTAAGTAACCAGTCAATTGATTTTGAAAAGTACTGCTCACAAGTGGACGAATTAAAGACAGCAATTCAAGAAAAATGCCTAGAATTAACGAACAGGAAACGTGTTGTTTTCGATCAGGATAATGCTAGATCTCACGTTTCTTTGGCGATCCGGCAAAAATTATTTCATCTTTGCTGTGATGTTTTACTTTACGCGTTATATTAACCAAACATTGTTCCTTTACATTTTCATTTATTCAGTAATTATTATAATATCAATAGGAAAATGTTTTGATTCTTTGGGTGATATAAAAGACACTTTAATTAATTCTTTGCCGAAAAATCACAGAAATTCTGGGAAGACGGAATTTTTGATTTGAAGGAAAAATGTAAAAAGGTTCTGCATCAAAATGATACATGTTTAGTTGAAAAGATATTTAATGGCATAATTTTGTTTTGTTTTAATTTCCCTTAAAGATGACCTTTTTCGGAAAAATGAATATTTCTGTAAAACAGTTTCTATCAGGAGTAAAATTAATTGGATTTTGTTATGGCGTGGAATTTTTTATGTAGAGGTTACCCTTAGTGGTTCGAGTATTCTTCGTCGCCAGTGTTATACTTTTTTGTGGAATTTATTAGGTAGAGATTTCTCTTTGTGGTTCACGTGTATTCTTCGTCGCCAGTGAACCATAGACCGAAGAACCATAGAAAGATGACACGGACTCGGATATAAGGTTGAATAGTATATTCTCGGAAAACGTAGTACAAAGGTAAACGTGGACTGGAGAGTACTTCCTCTCGCAGCGTCCTGACTCACTCACTCTGTGGCTACTACTCAGTGACTCCTCTGTGTCTGTGTATCTCCCTCACTCAGAGTTGGTAGCCATCTTACAAAAATGTGGAAGAATTCATTTCTAGGTAGGTCCCCACAATCTAAACTTATTTATGAATGTAACTTTGTGTGTGTGTGTGTGTGTGTGTGTGTGTGTGTGTGTGTGTGTGTGTGTGTGACCTATAGACTCCGAAACGGCTGAACCGATTTTCTTGAAAATTTACACAGTTGTACTATAAGCGTCTGCAAGTGTACTTAGCTAGGTTTTGTGACGAGGTACCCCCGATAAATATCGAAAATCGATAATCAAAAAAATCGGTTATAGAAGGAATGGTCCGATTTTAATCAAATTTGATACACTCATAGACAAAGACATAAGAAACGATATTCAGAAGTTTCAAGATTGCAGTTCTATCCTTGGATGATTTATTTGACTCCGATATTGGAAATCGATAACCCGATATCCTACCGGGTCTGATCAAAATCAGTTTTTCAGCCCTTTTATTTTAGTTTTTGTTCGAGCTTGGCTCTAAGTAGGTATAGTTGTAGTTTTTAGTCTCAGTCATGATACCATTTACTCAGAGGACTTATTTAACCTTCAAAATTCAGTTTACGACGAAAAAAACTTATTTGATATCAATACCAGGAAATCAAAATTTGACTTACATCCATTCATTTTTCTTTCAGTTTACGGTTTCGCTTTAACTGGAAACAACTACTGCTTTTTAGTCTTTCGTGCCAACGTCCAAAGAGTCTGAGCTCCAGGACCATGGATTAGTTTTAAAGCTTTCATTACACCCGAGCAACGCCGGGCTATACTGCTAGTAGATTTATTCATATTTATATTTCCATTTATACTGAGTCAAAAATTGCACTGTCCTAAGACTGACACCCATGTACTCTGAAATATTCGTATTAGAGCTTCCGGGACGAATGCTAAGCTCTACAGCATGTCGTTTTCAAATTCCTGGCAGAGGGAAATGCGCCATATTGCTAATTTTTCAGACTAGTTTAATAACCACAAATCTAATGTAACGTGCCTTATCCTGTTGAGATGTTAACGGCAATCAGTTTAATTGAGGCAAAACAAACTGGCGAGCTTAATTTAAGTAGATAATTACTACCGTCCTAGAAAAGGGGTTTAAAACTCGACTATCTATAACAGGCAAATTAGGTTGCATCGAGCTGTCGGGTACTTAATCTGTCAAGGTCGGTCTTGGTTAGGTCAGTCTGACTGGCACTACTCTCTTTCGTCAGTTTGGCAGCTGAGGTTGTGTAACTCTTTGCCGATTCCCTCATTGAGGTTTTTGGGGTTTGGTCTAAAAAAGGGAAGAAAAACTGCTACCAGAGAATAAGTAATATGTCACAGACATATTACACTTAGACCGAGCAGCCATTCCCTCTGTAAGCAGAAGGAAGGCTGCTTAGACTTAATGTAACTGGTCGTAATCACTTTTAAGTTGTAATCACAATGTGCTCTGCAAATTATTGTGTAAAAATATATGACAAAAGACAAGGTACTAATCCGATAATTTATTAAGTGTTCTGTAATCACAGAACCGAAAATATTAAGAAGCGTATGTAAAATTTCATACTGCTCTCTATAGATCTTAACTGGTACGTGCTAACATCCACCCTCAGATTAGTTTTTCTAATATATTCAGCATCACACTGGTATTTGTAGTAAATTACAGAACTAATATGATAGAGGCAGAACATGAATGGATTTCAGCATCCACTGGGAAATTAATGAAGAAATAGAGACAGACAATAAGAACTTTAATACACCTTAGTAAATTACTAAACACATGCTTAACACATTCACCTAGAAACGTGAAAATGTGCATAACGCCCTTAATAATACGCTGAAAATTCTTCTAGATTAGATCTCATGCGTATACTTCATGTTCTTATATTTTTCATGTTGTTAGTACTACTTAAGGCATTATTATTAATATTCTTTATTCTCCTGTTTGCCAGTCCTTAGGGAGATATTATGCAAATATCATTGTTTAATATGATTGAGTGTTTTTTTTTCCATGAAATATTATATGAGAAGGGGAGATAACTGGATCCTGCAAATGAAATTAATCTTAATTTCAGTAGTTATTTATTGTAATTTATCAGAACGTTTCGCCCTATAAATTGAAATTAATCACAGCGTTTCTAGTTTTTACTAGTTCTAATAATGCTCTTATAGAGCAAAACGTTGACAACAGAATAAAAATTTTAAACGCAACCAACTGATTTTCACAAACTCCATTTACACACACACACATGCGAGTGCGCGCGCATACAAACACACACACACACACACACACACACACACACACACATATATATATATATATACATATATGTGATAAAAATATATTTTTCAGGTATGATACATTTATGAGTAAAAGTGATTAGTATAGGGATAGAAGTACAAAAGTAAACTCTGAGGCCAACACCGAGTGGTGACAGTCTGTTGCATGCTTGAACGCAATCTTCAGGTCAAATATATATATATATATATATATATATATATATATAGTGTATGAGTAGGTATTATATCAAAATGCGATTAGTAAAGGTAAAGAAGGTGTTGGGTATTACCTATTTATTATTCGTTAATATTTCGAGATCAGAATCTCATCTTCAGAATGAGAAGGGAGCTTGTTCGCCGCTGGATCGTGCCTTTAAACGAACACCCAACACCTTCTTTACCTACCTTTATTATCCTAAACGCGTTGTGATAGCCTTCTAATATCTACCCATACACCTTATATACACGATGCTTCAAGCAAATTACAAAAAATTCCTGTATACAATTTTATTTGTGTGTGTATTCGCGCACCATTTGTGTGTACACGCACGCGTGTATATGCGGTATATGTTACCATAATTCGTTAGGAACTATTACATTTGCTTTATTTAACAATAAAACGATAAATATAAATAAAAATGTTTGTTCTCTATTTTTTAATGATGCACCATATAAGACAATAAAAAATTTAAACATCCAACTAGTTTTCACAAACTCTATCTTACACACGCAAATACAATTGCATACACACATCCTGTATTAACTTTTTTAATGGCATATACCTTCAGGACGTCTGTGTTCGTGTTATATATCGCCGTACGACGACAAAACAACAAACACGCATATATAAAAATATATGGTTATATTTTTATTAATGACGACGAACCGTGTGGAATAGAGAACGGAAGGGTGAGATGCACATAGAATGGGTTGACGGGAGTGTAGTCTTGCCGTGTTGTTTCTCTGCTTCCACTGGCCGTTCTCTGCTCTAGCGAATCCGTGTGTCGAGGTCTTTATATAGTCTTCTAGAACCGGGACTTTCCTTCCGGTTTTGCCTCGCCCACGCAACGCCCACGTAATTCTAAGAGACACCTGATCTGTTTGCCTCTGTAGCCATTTCCGCCGCTGTCGGAAATAAGGTCAAAATGACATCCGCTCCGGCCTCGACAGGATGTATTTCACAAACACCTGTCTTGTCGCTTCGCCGCCCCCTTCAGCGACGGGAAACACCATCGCTTGCATCACTTCCTCGGGTGGGGCCAGATTGTTATATTACACTCCTCGCCCTCCCATTTTCCAAAATGTTCACCTAAGAACATTTTAAGCGCAACACCCTCACACCCCCCCATGCCACACAAGCCCGACAATTGTACAAAACATGTGCACGCCGAAACAAACAAAACAAAACAAAAAAAATATATATATGGGGGAGCCTACATCGGCAACCCAACAATGTTCGTGTCCATTGTGGAATTTTCCTGTACAAAAAACACAGAATCTCTTGCGTATGCTTCATGATGCAGTGTTGGAAGTCAAAATGAGTGAGACTGCCACAAAAGTGATGATAGAATTACTTGGGACTTATACAGAGGATAATGTTCTCCCAGCTCGATGTTTCATTGTTCTTTTTTTTTTTTTAAGTTTCTGTAACTTTCAATGTTCGTTTCCTTTCTCGACTCTGTCCATACGCGTAGACGCCTCGATGCACGACCATATGATCATAGGCGGTAACCGCGCCCCAGTTTCTAAACTGACATCGAGTAAATGACCTTTGACCAACAGCATGCGTGTTTCCGCTCGAGTTTATTGTTACACATGTAACTTCATTTAATTTAATTTAATTTCAAACATACTATGTTTGAACACAGAAAAACTGCCATTATCTGCAGTACATATCATTCATAGTCTGACCGAGAAATGTTCAATAGAAAACGAAGAAAATTACCCTGATTCCAACGTTAATCCGCATGCAATTTACTTGTGGAGGATTAGAGGTTTCATCTATCTTAATTTAGTCTAAAAAAAAAAATGGACACGTGACTCGTAATTCCTTAGTTTGTATCTTCCGCATGTTTTGCTATAAGGAAGGTGACCTAACTATTTCACTTAAACTATCGTTAATCCTCCCACTGCTTTCTTTCCCAATCCTATAGCATATCAGCCAATAAGTCTACAAGACTTTTCAGTTGTTCTTTCTTTTTGTTCCGATCAACTGTGGAATCTGCAGGTCTATCCGTGCTTTTTGCCCCAACAGACGTTTGCCTCATTTGGACATCTTCGCTGCTAGGTGATTCCCTAGAAAAACCCTGATCTACATGAGTAGATCCAGACGTTTCGCACTTTGAGCAATCATCCTCGAACGTGGATGAAACATTATTTATACCACCGATTCTATCATCACTATCAATAGTTGACACGCTTTTATTCGCCATTTTACGTCGCGTCATGATGCGGCGCTCCATTAATGGAACATCAGACTCATCGTCTGATTCCACAAGTTGGTGTCGATTTTTGTGCACTGGAAAGTCGGTCTGTTCCTCTCCGGATTCGTCATCCGAATCACTAGATTCTACTGGAGCAGCCAATACAATCTTTCGTAACGGCCTATCGGAAGTAGGGATTTTCCATTCATCAATGGACGCTGCCCGAAGATGCTCAGCATGCGTCTTAATGACTGAGCCGGTTAACTGATCTCTAATTCTATAAGAGACCGGGCCAGTCTTTTCAACGATCACATAATATGGCCGCCAGCGCACATCTAACTTCCCTTTCATTTGGTGATTCTTATAGTACACCAAATCACCAACCTCAAAAGTTGTATCTTTCGTCTTACCACGCGACTTATTTATCGCGGCTCTCCTCGCTTTTCTTATATTATTCCTAACTAAAGTGAAGCTACGATGCATTTCCTGTAGTGCAATTTGGTGATGCTCATCACCATAATATATGCGACGAGGCCTCAGTATATTGTCCAAGGGCAAAATAACATCCCTGTTGTAGAGCAAGTAATACGGTGAAAACTTAGTGGTTTCGCTCACATGAAACCGGATAGCCGCCAACATTTGGTTAATGTAAATATCCCACGACTGTTCGTTGTTGCCGATTTTTTTTGCTAGAACATCATGCATTGTTCTGTGAAACCTCTCAACCTTACCGTTGCTCTGTGGGTGATAAAAAGAAGTTGTCACATGGTGTACATTTAGGTCTTCTAATGTCTTTTTCATTACCCTGTTGACATTTTCTGGCCCATTATCAGTTAAAAGCTGAAGTGGTGTCCCAAATCTGGGGAAAATTTCGTCAACTAAGAGATGCACCACTGTTTCTGCCTTCTTGTTAGGAACCGCAAATGCCTCCGGCCAACCACTGTACATATCTATGAATGTAACTATGTATTGGTTACCTGAATGGGTCTTTGGGTAGGGTCCTGAGACATCTAAAGCAATCTTTGCGAAAGGAAAAGGAGGGAAGTCACATTCCTGTATGTGGGGTTGCTGCTTCTTTAGGTTTCTTGTCTGACACGGGATACATTTACCTACGAAATCATTTATTTCTCTAAGTAAACAAGGCCAGAAATACTTTTGTTTTATTGAGTGGAATGTCTTATCCACCCCCATATGGCCACTGTCATCATGGTATTGAACTAGCACCCTTTTTCTAAGGTGAGATGGTACATACAACCTGATGAGGGGTTCATCATCAGGTTGAGATAAATAGTACACCACCTCATCCATTACTATATATCTCTTCTGTTCTGCTTTGGTAGCCCTACCATTTCGTAATCTAATCTTCAGGTCTAAGATGTTTTTGTCTGATTCTTGCTCCCTGATTATGTCTATTCCTTTCAATGTGGGCCGTTCGCGTGCCTCTGATGAATTTCCGACATTTTTATGGGCTGCTAATTCTTCCGGCTCCATTAGGTTGGAGTTTATAACACTAACCAAGTAATTTCTATCATCTATATCTACTGGAGAAGCAATATGGTCTTCGTTCACATCAACAGCGCGTGATAAGAGATCCGCGCAAACATTATCCTTACCCTTAAGATACTGTATGCTGCAATTGTAGCCAGACATGCTCAGAGCCCAAGTCTGTATCGTCTTATTTTGTATGGGCGAGTTAAGTAAGTGCTCCAGGGGCCTATGATCAGTGTATATTGTGAATGTTGCGCCATGCAGGTAGTGATTCAGTTTTTGAAGAGCATAGTGTATGGCATAAGCCTCTTTCTCTATAGTTGACCACCTCGTTTGTGTGTCACTTAATTTATGGGACAATAAATAAATTGGTTTTTCTACATCCTTCCTATTTTCCTTATCGTACACCACCTGGGATAGGCATGCGCCAATCGATTGATCGGATGCGTCAGTATATAACCTATACGCCTTATTTGGGTTGAGATAGGCTAGTGTTATCATCTCCGCGAGCTTCGTTTTTAGTGTATCGAAAGCGGTTTGGCAAGCATCGTCCCATTGGAATCGTGCATATTTCCTTGTCAAATTGACCAGCGGTTCGGCTATATCAAAAAATTTTCTAATAAAGCGGCGATAATATGAGTTCATCCCAATAAAAGCTCTTACTTGCCTAACAGTGGTTGTAGTAGAAACTGACTTTATAGCCTTGACTTTATTGAGGTCTGGTTGTATTCCCTCTTCACTTATCTTGAACCCCAGGTATTGGGTCTCTTTCTTAAAGAACTCACACTTAGCTGGCTTCAGTTTAAGGTTGTGCTTACGTAGACTACTCAAGACTGTGTCTATATGTCTTAAATGATCTTCCACCGTATTTGAAAATATCAGAATATCATCTAAATATGCCAGAGCAAAATCCTCCTGTCCCTGTAAAACAACTGACATTAATTCCTGGAAGATGCCGGGTGCGTTTGCAAGTCCAAATGGCATAACATTAAAATGAAACAGACCCTTGTGGCAGGTGAATGCACTTTTTTCTTTGTCATCATCATGAAGCTTAACTTGCCAGTACCCTGATTTTAAATCAAGCTTCGAAAAGTACCTTGCCGAACCAAGTGATGCCAGTATATCATCGATGACAGGAAGAGGTCGAGCATATTTCTTTGTAATCTTATTAAGTGCTCTAAAGTCTACACAAAATCTCTTACTACCGTCTTTCTTCTCTACTAAAACTACTGGAAAACCCCACGGGCTATTGGATCTCTCAATTACACCTGCCTGCATCATTTCGTCGATTGCTGAATCCATTGTCTTTCTTTGTTTGAGGGGTGTGCGATATGGGCGTTTTCTTATGGGCTCATGCATTCCAGTATCGATACGCATCTCCACAGTATCGGTTCTGCCCAGGTTCTTGTCGTCACTAACGAACATGTCCCTATTTCTTTTTAGCAATTTGTTAATTTCAGGCTTGAATTCCTCCGGTACATGTACCTGTTCCAAATCTACATCAGGACTTTTATTATTTTGTTTATCGGGCATAGTAATTTCAGTAATATTACCTGCCCTTTCCAATTTAGCCAGCGGACACCCCCGTCTCAAAGTGATTGTCTGGTTAGTGTTATTCATTATCAGCAACTGAAACTTACGAGACTTTGGCATTTTTACAACTGCGTTGGCTACTGATATACCACATAAGTTGCTAACATATCCACTACTCAGCTGTTCGATTTCATATTCTTTGCCACGTCCATTTCTCAGCCTGGTTAATCCCAGACAAGCATGCAGGTGTTGAGGTCTTAATGTTACTTTTTGAGCTAACCTAACAATAGAGGAAATATGAACATCCTCCTCTAATGCCACGTATTCTTCACCAATCTTCAATGCCCCCAAATCGAAATACATTCTCACCCCGTTCTGCATCAGCCAATCTCGGCCAAGTATAACGTTTCTATTGAGATTTTTCACGACTAAAAAATCATGGGGTATGGACTTACTTCCTATCTGGACCTGTAGACGACAAAGGCCTTCAACGTACAACGGGGATCCATTCGCAGTTCGAAGTTTAATGTCCCTCTTTTGCAGTTCAAGTCCCAGTCGCAATTTTTTAAATACCCTACAGCTTATAACCGATACCTCTGCTCCCGTATCTACCAATGCCCTATAAGGTCTACGTTCTATTCTAATAAAGATGGAATTTGGCGCGCCCATATTACCAACTATGTGCGTTGGTACCGTCTTGTTCCGTTCGTTGGGCGTCGCACGAACGGACCTCTGCCGTTTCCCGGGGCGCGTCTACAAAATTTCGCTATGTGGCCTTCTTTCCCACAATTCCAACACCTAACAACGCTCCCGTTCCTCTCCCGCTCACGAGTCCCAACTTTTCTATTGTTCTTATTCCTATTATTATTATTATTATTACTAGTATTAGATTCAGCGGGGCTTACGGCTTCTATCGGTACCCGTCTCCGAGAGTGGCAAATTTCCATAGGCTCCTCTTCGTATTTAGAGTTTGCGTCGAGTCGAATTTTCCATCTCAACTCAGATAACGCTTTCTGATAGGCAGCCTCTAGTGTTTGTGGCTCATCCTTCATAACTGCCATCTTTATTTCCCGATCCCTTAGACCTTTTATAAAAAATCCTAGAACTTGTTTTGTCACAACTTCATTCCTCCCGTCAACCCCAACATATGCGCCCTCCGCTAGGCGTACTACTCTCTGCATGTAGTCCTGCACCCCCTCTGTTCTACCCTGCTTAATGTTCACTAATTCGACTAACCGTGCGTCGGGGTCTAAAACCAATCCGTAATATTCCTTTAAAGAAGTTTTTAACTCCTTCCATGTGAGTTGTGGGTTACTAGAGATTAATCTATATACATAGTGTCCAACAGCTCCCCTTGTTGTGAGAAGAGCTGCCTGACACTTGTCTTCTTCTGCCACGCGCACGACTCTAAAATACCTCTCCATATCCTCCAACCAAGCACTACAACCACCATCTTCTTTGCATGCTAATGGCTGTATATTTTTTAAAAAAGATTCTCCCCTTAAAGTGTTCGACACCGAACAAGCCACATTTCTCAATTCTAGGGTCAGACCTTGAACAAAATCGGCAAAAGTATGCTGTTCCATTTTTTTTTTTTTAATTAGACTTATTATAAACTTATTATGAACAAGAGCAGAACACACACAACATCGAATCAAAAGTCACCTACCTTTCGTTGATGTCTATGGTCGTCCGGCTGCTTTCTATTTTCGTCTTCTTTTTTCTTTTTCTTCCTCTATCTAGTTGTTTTTAATTCCGTCGAATTTCAATTGTCGCCGTGGTAACCAAGCTCGTATCTATCTGTTTTGTTGTTGTTGTTGTCTCAAAACAGCAAGTCACTAGGCACCAATTTGCGTATGTTATATATCGCCGTACGACGACAAAACAACAAACACGCATATATAAAAATATAAGGTTATATTTTTATTAATGACGACGAACCGTGTGAAATAGAGAACGGAAGGGTGAGATGCACATAGAATGGGTTGACGGGAGTGTAGTCTTGCCGTGGTGTTTCTCTGCTTCCACTGGCCGTTCTCTGCTCTAGCGAATCCGTGTGTCGAGGTCTTTATATAGTCTTCTAGAACCGGGACTTTCCTTCCGGTTTTGCCTCGCCCACGCAACGCCCACGTAATTCTAAGAGACACCTGATCTGTTTGCCTCTGTAGCCATTTCCGCCGCTGTCGGAAATAAGGTCAAAATGACATCCGCTCCGGCCTCGACAGGATGTATTTCACAAACACCTGTCTTGTCGCTTCGCCGCCCCTTTCACCGACGGGAAACACCATCGCTTGCATCACTTCCTCGGGTGGAGCCAGATTGTTATATTACATTCGTTTTTCTCCACGGTTTTTTTTATAATCGTGTCGCCCTAAGTAAGGGATTTTACTGCCACTGTTGTACAGGGGGTTACATAGTAGGAATGTTATGAGAAGGAGTGAGAGGTTGCAGGGGGAGTCAGAAAGAGAGTAGGAAAAGGAAGAGAATACTGATGAGAGAGGGATGGACGAAGAAAAAATGTGAGAGAGAGGATGTAAGTTAATGAGACAGGAGATGACTATTGACTTTACATTTAAATTCATAGAGATTATAGCTGTCGGGAAAGTAAGTATTCAGAAAGGAATTCCACAGTCGGGAATTGCGAGAAAAGAAGCTGATGGGGTAGAATTTGCGTTTACAATTTATTGGTTTCACAGTAAAAGGGTGGGACCTAGTTGCAAATCTTGTGGTTCGAGGAAATTCATATATAGGGGGTACCAGTAAGCTAAGTTCATCGGAGCAGAAGTCGTGAAAGTATTTGTAGAAGAGACACAGAGAAGCCACACTGCGTCGGTGAGAAAACGACTGTATCTCAGCTGCCAAGTCGGGATCGATCACATTACAGATTTTCCGTTGGATTTGGTCGAAGACACCTAAGTGGATAGCAGGCGCACCCGACCAGATATGACAGCAATATTCAATGCACGGGCGAGTGGTAGGTTTGTATATGTGCAGGATTGCCGACTTACAGAGAACCGACTTTCTTAGCAGCGGATTTAGCTATGGATTCTACATAGTTATTTCACTTGAGGTCTGATGTAAGAGTTAATCCGAGAAGACACAATGTTTTACTTTCAGGGAGAGAAGCCTGATGTTAATGGGCGGGAGGAACGATTGTCTGTGGAGGTTACCTTTTTTTATTATTTGCGAATTGCCATGACTTCGTGGGAAAGACGATCAAGTTGTTTTATCCCCTTCTTTTGAATTCAGAATTATTTTTCATTGAGACTGACTTCTAAACAAGGCTTGAGAAGACTAACATTGCTGCTAATTAACCTATAGCTAGAATAGAAGAGATGGATTTGTTTTATTCAAGTAACATGAATATCATAGATTAGGTGGGGATTTGTACTCGACTCACGGATTACATCTACGGGGCCAATAACTGTTATGCAAAAGGCTTTTACTCTGAAATCAAGCAACCAACAATAAAACAAACATCTAATGATTTTTCAACGGTAAATGTTTCTATTTTTGTATATGTATCTTGTAGAGGCATTCCAAAAGCTGGGTAAAGTATTAAGAAACAGGACAATTTCTCTGGAAACTAGGAAGAGAGTACTGGATTGCTACGTGCTGTCCGTCCTTCAATATGGCAGTAAATGCTGGACAATACCATCAAAGATGAAGGAAAAACTTGAAGAAACTGAAATATGGTTCTGTAGAAGGATGCTGTGAATATCATGGATCGAGCATGTGAGCAATGATGAGGTCTTGGAAATGAGGGAACCAAAACTGAAATTAATACTGAGCATCAGGAAGAGACACCCGAAGTTCCCGGGACACGCAATGAGGAAGGAAGGCTTGGATAATCTGATACTAACAGGCCAGATAGAGGGAAAAAGAGACAAGAGAAAGCAACGGATAACATGTTTAAAGGACCTAATCAGTTGAATGACGAAAGGAGGATTGCATGTTGTAACAGGAGAAGGCGTGCTCAGAGCCACCATGACAGGGAAAAGTAGAAGGCCATGATCGTTTACGTTCTGAAGGGACAAGGCACATAGAAGAAGAAGAGTACTGTAGAGGTTTACTTCCAAGCTAATTATACAATTTCCCCTTAAGTAATTTCTTACCGATTTCATCTTGGAATCGTTTAGTTCATGAATAAGAAAAATACGGCAGGTGGACAGATTGCGATCCCGACGTATGATTTCATGGGGCCAGCAAACATTATCTTTTCAATGTTTATTTAAAAAATGTTGACATTTTTTAGTTAAATGTTGCACAAAATAGTAATCTGTTCACAACAGGAATAAAGGCAACAAAAATGCAAACTGTTGGAGAGTCACTCCCTATTTACACACTCTATGGACTCTTCGATAGTATACATATAATCCTGCCCACAGAGAACGGGGGGGGTAGTGTTGGGTTATGTCAGTTAAGTTGAGCAGTTGAGTGAGTTGAGTTGATAGGCAGAGCACTTGAACTCCGCTCGTTGGTCAGCAAGAAATATAGACTTATTACCGGACTTACTTCTTTGTATATATTTTGACTTCCACTAACCAGCATTCCTGAATCTACTAACCGTGCACAGGTTGGAAATCTTTTGTTCAATACACTTACCATTTTTTTCCTCTCACATATTTTTGTGTTATTATTATATTGTGTGATTTTCTAAACAAGTAACCACAACACAAACCATATATATTTAATAGCAAACACAGTTTATCAGAAAAATCAATTCATACAAAATCGACACATGGAATAATGTACCACCAAAACATCTGGATCACTATGTCAGACACTATGCTGATGTCAATACCCAATCATTGGCGCGGTGTCATCAATGTAGACTGATGTAGAATAATCCAGCTATATAATATAAACATATGACTTCCTTTTTACGTTTCGCTATAAACGTTTCAAGAGATTTATCAATAACTTTTTTATTGTAAATGTTTTCCTCGGCTACCCAATTCTGACTAATAGAAACAAATGTATGAGATATGAAACTATTTTCTCGTGCATTTGTGCAGTGTTTTCACAAAATATGTGTAATAAATAAATAACATGTGCCTATATGGTTGCTTTTTATATTGTGAAACTCGTGTTGTTATTGTAATGCGAGCCATTTTAAACAGCAATAATGAGGTTCTCCGTGAAAAAATCTTGTCTACTCATAGTTTAGCTTATATCCTTACACCACACTTACAATTCATTGGATCTCTATGACAAGTTCGGTTATGCGAACACTTTAGTATACATTAAATACGCTAAACTAAAATACATGCCACTTTTCTTAGGTAGACACTTGTTCATAAACTGTGGATATGACGATATTCACATCAAACGTGCTAATTAGACAAAACACGTTTTGCCTTTCTTCCTTCGTTTCTTGTTACTTGTAAGAAACTTTTTTCAATAAAAAAATATGTAAAACTACACACCCTTTGTCCGAATTGCAAAAGTGTTTTCATGTTTAAAAACAAACGAAATAAGCTTTTGTTTGCATCGCTGGATAACAAGGTATGGCGCCGTCGATTGGAAGGCTAATCGTTTATTCTATTCAAACAAAAATTCTTCTCAATCTTTTTGAAAATTGGCCTCGTCTTAGAAATTTGTAATGGACACCATTAAAAATATTTTTCACCGAAATAGTATCTTCTGTTATTTGGTTAGAATTAGTAGAGAACTTCAACATATTTTTCTGATATTCTTTCAACTTAGCAGCCTTCTATTGGAATATAATCTTTTGGCCTTTGAATTGAGTGCTGGATTTTTTCAGTCTTCAAATTTCTCAAATTTACACATATTCTATTGATATCATCATATCAATTTACTGAATTTTAATATTTCTTTACAATATTTTAAACCTGGTGCATATGATACCTGAAAAAGTTATAGCTCTCAGAATACACGTTACTACCCACTGATCAATTTATAATTCTCCCTCATCAGTATCCCAGTTGTGTGCACAGTTGTGTGTGTGTGTGTGTGTGTGTGCACAGTTGTGTGTGTGTGGGGGGGGATGTAAAGATGGTATCCGAAACAAAAATGAAATGATATGACAAAGTGTAAAAGCTCATAAACTACGCGTTTTCGTCGACGTGTGTTGGGTTTGGTTTCTTCAGGTTGGAAGGGATGACAAAACTGAGTGTAAAGAAAATGTCTCGCTATTTTTTTAGGATAAGAAGGGCAATAAATTTAATTACTTTATCAGATCCAACGATCAGAAACCAGAAAGTCTTTGTTTGTACGTGACTATTTTTATTAATGTCAAATGCCAAGCCTAGAAAATCCTCTTTATTATTTCGACATCATAAATGCCAGTCTGATCTGGAGAGAAAATAATTAAGTAAACGGAAAATTTATTGAGAGTGCACTAATCTCACAATTCACGCCAATAAACATAAAACCAGGACCATAAATAATATCAACGATTATCACGTAAGCAATAATAGCACAATTCCGTATACGAGCTATTAAACAAAAAGCATATAAATTCGGAGTGGGTCGATTTAAAATCCAACAAACATCAACGGTTCTAACATTATATATATATATATAGGAAAAACTACTAAAAAGTTGTAAGTTTAAAAATGTATTAAATACATTTTTAAAATTATTAAATACATTTTTAAACTTACAAGTTCTTAGTAGTTTTTCCTATATATATTATTAAGACAGTATACGTGGATCATCACTATGTTATATATATATATATATATATATATATATATATATTGTGAGAGATAGATAGATAGAGAGAGAGAGAGAGAGAGAGAGAGTGAGAGAGAGAGACTTTCTGGTCTTCGGAAAAGAGTGCGAGAAAGACCTCCATTAAAATAAGAATTAGAGATTAGGAAAAAAAAAACCAACGACTGACTAGAACGAAATAAGAACAATATCATTGTGACTGGTGGAGCTGTATCGGCACTTGACAAATTGGTCGATCATAATCAAGCAGATATATTGACCCAGTAGATTCTGCTGTGGAAAATGCAGTTGCAACAGCAACGTGCTCAGTGATGCTGCTGAAGTCTCAGGAACAAGTATGTTTTACAGTGAGCAGCTGCTAGACACATACCCAACCGGTTTGAATTCAGTGTTGTCCGACTACTATACTGGTTGCCAGCCAAGACTATATATCCAAGTCGGCCCTGATATTTCATTCAGCAGGTTCAGAGATAAGAAGTGGAGTTAACTTTTTCCTAAGAGCTCTTTTGTGAAATTAACGCAGCAATTTGCTAAAAGATTGCATCTTGCTTGCTGATTTCATTATCTACGCTGAAAAACCTTACCCTGAGCAAACCAATAAAACACACATACAAAAGCACACATACATAAATACATACATCTGCCGCATAATTTTAATAAGTTTTCTCAAATATTTGAGCCGATAGACGAAAATAAATATACAGTTTAACAAATAAACGGAGCATCTACTCAAACATGGGTACCCACTAAAAATAACGTTTAAGTAATAAAATATGTCTGTCTGTCTCTCTATCTGTATGTATGTATGTATGTATGTATGTACCAGGTCATCTCGTAAGTTCTGTCCGAATTTAACTTCATTAAATTTGAATAAAATTTAATGGTATTTTAGAATCTCAAATGAAATTACAAACCATTTTCATGTGCTTGGATACATTTAAAGTAAATTTTATTTTACAGATAGATATTTATAGAAATAAGAAATATTTTGATTATAGCCCTTCTAAAATAGAGGTATCCAAGGAGCATTTAAAGCACGTAATTCTTTATGAATACAAAAAAGGAAACTGTAACAGAAGCAGCTCGAAACGTTCACTCAGCTTATAGAAATTAGTGCTTGAATAAAAGAACTTGCAGACGATGGTTCGCAAAATTCAGAAGTGGAGATTTCGACCTTAATGTTGGAGATCTAACACGTCATCCAGTTGAGCTCGATGATAAGCTTCTTGAGGCAGCACTTGGAGAAAATTCTGCAATATCAGTTGAAAATTGGCAATAAAGCTTAGTTCAAACCATACAACTGTTCATCGTCATCTTCGGAAACTTGGAAAGGCTCCTAAACTTGGAAAATGGGTACTTCATGAAGCAACCGCAAATTCCGAGTTGACATCCACTCTCACGAACTCATTTCACTCTTTGGGGATAGACTTTGTAACTGGTGATAAAAAATGGATCTTCTATCGTAATGTTAAACGCCGTAAATAGTGACTTGGTAAAGGGAAAAGAGCCCAACCACAACCGAGAAAGGAACTTCATGAGAAAAAAGGTTCTTCTCTATTTAGTGGGATTGCAAAGGAGCAATTTACTTTGAACTGTTACTACTTAATGCAACAATCAATGTTCAAGTCTATTGTCAGCGATTTGAAACAAGCTTTGAAGAAAAATGTCCTGTTTTAGTGAATCAAAAAGGAGTGATGTTTCATCAGAACGATGCACGACCTCACACTGCAGAAATCACATCACCGAAGATCAAAGAGCTTGGTTGAGAAAAAAATTCCTCATCCCCCTTAGTCTCCCGACCTTGCTCCTTCAGACTACCATTTCTTTCGTGGTTTACAAAACCATTTGCAGAAAATAACTTTCACAAACCAGGAAAAGATTGAAACTGACATTGCAGCATTCTTCGCTTCAAAACCAAAAGAGTTTTACCTTAATGGGATTAATCAACTTTAAAATAGTTTGAAAGAAGTCAGGGAATGTACGCTGATGATTAAATTTTGATTAAATACAACGTTTTGGTCGCTTGTTTTCTTTATCCAAAAATCGGACAGAACTTATGGGATGACCTGATATATATATGTATTTATGTATGTATTAGGAAAATATATTTGAATCTGGGTAAATTCAAACCAATGTTCTTTTAAAGATATGTGACAATATATGTGATGCTTTTCTTTTTTTTTCTTATTTCAGCATTTCGGTATTGAACATCTAAAAGAACAATTCACAGTTCGTATTAGTTCTTGTAGTATTTATGAAGTTTCGACAGTTCTCAGCTATTTAAAAAAGAAATTAAGCTGAATTGTGGGCAATTACGTTTCACCAACTATGTTCTTAAATAGCATCGTCAGGTCGATACTTTCATATGGATGGCACCCGATCTGTTCAGAAATTTTTAAAATGTCAGCTATATACAAACGATTTCTAAGATCAATGGTTAGAACAGAGTTTGAGCAAGTGAAGCCTGAAAGTCTTGGCAAAAATCATCTTTATTTGAACATTGTGGATTGGCGCTATACAATCACAAACAACGAACTGTGCCGAATAACAGAAACAACATCACTTGAGGACAATTCACAGTAGCAAAACCTAAACTGAATAGCAGATGTAACTCTAAGAGAAAATAATGACATAATCAAGATGTTGATATTCCATAATACTTCGAATAAAAGTTTAGGAAGGAAACCCCCATCAATACTGAAGAGAGTGTTAATAACCCAAGGTTTTGAGAAAAACTACAAAACTGCTTTAAGAGAATGGTTTTATAAATGTCAAGCGACAAATAGCTTGTTGGTCAATGGATACCATATGTTTCTTTATAAAGAAACGAGTAATATTAGTATTACCAATGTGCGTAAATTAATCAGGTAACAAGAGAAACATTTTAAAACATCGTGTATATATGTATACATAATAGATATTATGCTCTCATTACGATTGAGCTCTCTGGTGAGGAAAATTTTAAGAACATTTACCACTTCCGCAATGTACGCGTTAATCTTCAGCAATGAACTGAGTTCTTCCGGTGACTGGAGTGTGTATAGGCCGCTTATATATAACAAGCTAAAATTTCCCCTCTCTCATTCTATGCGCCAACGGCTTAGAGAGTAGAGACTCCGACTGACACCAAATTGGTTGAGTTTCGATCACGGCCAGAAGCAAGCAGATGTCTAGCCAAACTGATGAGCTGTATGCGGATGAGAAATATATATATATATATATATATATATATATATATATATATATATATATATATATATAAACTTATTTATAAATAGAACTTTGTCTATGTGTGTGTGTGTGTCCGTGACCTATAGACTCCGAAACGGCTGAACCGATTTTCTTGAAAATTTACACAGTTGTACTATAAGTGTCTGCGAGTGTTCTTAGCTAGGTTTTGTGTCAAGGTACCCCCGATAAATATCGAAAATTGATAATCGAAAAGATCGGGTTATAGAAGGAGTGGTCCGATTTTAATCAAATTTGATACACTCATAGACAAAGACATAAGAAATGATATTCAGAAGTTTCAAGGTTGCAGTTCTTACAATAATGCAGAAAAATGAGAATATATATATATATGAATGGATGTAAGTCAAATTTTGATTTCCTGGTATCGATATCAAATAAGATTTTTTCGTCATAAACTGAATTTTGAAGGCTAAATAAGTCTTCTGAGTAAATGATATCATGGCTGAGACTAAGAACTACAATTATACCTACTTAGAACCAAACCCGAAGTAAAAACTAAAATAAAAGGGCTGAAAAAAATACAGACATACAGGCAGATAAACAGACACACAGAAACATCTTGCGTTTTATGTATATATATTATCGATTTTGTAAGAACTGCAACCTTGAAACTACTGAATATCGTTTCTTATGTCTTTGTCTATGAGTGTATCAAATTTGATTAAAACCGGACCACTCCTTCTATAACCCGATTTATTCGTTTTTCGATATTTATCGGGGGTACCTCGACACAAAACCTAGCTAAGAACACTCGCAGACGCTTATAATACAACTGTGTAAATTTTCAAGAAAATCAGTTCAGCCGTTTCGGAGTCTATAGGTAACGGACACACACACAAAGTTCCATTTATAAATAAGTTTATAAATAAGATTACAGAAGAATGGTTCAACGAAATATATTTATATTTATAACGAAATATATAATAATAAGTTTATAAATAAGATTACAGAAGAATGGTCAACGAAAAATGTGCAGAAATACAAAGAATGGACATCCCAGATAAAACAAATACGCATTAAAAAATCAAAGAACTAGACAACAAACATGACCATCAACAAAATGCACAAAATCCAGGGACGGAACGATGATATTAGAGAGAGAAAAATAACTTCAGAGATGAAAAGAATATATTGAATACTTACACAACGAAAGAGAACAACAGGCAATGCACAGAAATACCAACGGACAGGAAATATTAAAGACTAAAGTGCAGTTAGACAGAATTACAACAGAGCTGGCAGCCTCAGACGATTTCGGCATGGACAAAATCCGAGAAATAATAAATAAAATCTACAACAGTGGTGATATACCGGAAGATCTAAGCAGATCTATTTTCATAGCACTGCCTAAGAAACCAGGCGTAGATGAACGTGGACTCCATCGAACAATAGTCAAATGAGTCATATAACAACACTCACCATCCCAATTCTGATGAATAGATCGTGTAGCAGAATCAAACCGGAGATAGGACAAGAATAGTACGGGTTCATCAAAGACATCGGAATAAGGATTATTATCAGAAAGAGCAATAGAAATGTAGAAGGACGTGTATCTGTGTTTTATCGATTACGCAACGACGTTCGATAAGGTAAGCGACAAAGATTTGTTCAGTAACCTTGAAATATTCGGGAAGGATATTAGAATAATCAAGAACATATACTGACAGCAAACTACCTGCATAGATAGAAAATGAGTTTAGCAGATATACAAAAATAGAAAGCGGAGTAAGACAATGAGGTGTCTTCTCACCGGACTTGTTCAACCTATGCAACGAGATGATTCTGAGAGAATTAAATGTGTTGCCGGGATATGTTTTTTTAAACATTATAAGATTTGCAGATTACATAGTATTGAAAGGAGACACGAAAAGGAAATTAAAAAAGCTCCCACAGAAGATAACGAAAGAAAGCAAAAAGAAATAAGTGAATATAAACTACAAGTAGACAGAATGCATGGCTTTCAGTAAAAGTATGAGCCCAAATGAAATTACAAATTATGGATACTAAATATCAGAGAAGAAGATGGAAATTACGATGTACTGAGATTTAAACAGATGACAGAAATTACGATGTACTGAGATTTAAACAGATGACAGAAATTACGATGTACTGAGATTTAAACAGATTACAGAAATTACGATGTACTGAGATTTAAACAGATGACAGAAATTACGATGTACTGAGATTTAAACAGATGACAGAAATTACGATGTATTGAGATTTAAACAGATGACAGAAATTACGATGTACTGAGATTTAAACAGATGACAGAAATTACGATTTACTGAGATTTAAACAGATGACAGAAATTACGATGTACTGAGATCCGAAGATGCATTGGGATGGACAAAGATTGATTCAAAAAACTGAGCAGAGTATTAAGAAACAAAAAACTTTGTCAGAATTAAAAGAAAGAGTACTGAAATGTTACTTTATATTGTTCTCATATATATCAGTGAATGCTTGACAATCTCTTCAAAGATGAATTAGAGACTTAAAGCAACAGAAATGCGATTCTACCAAAGATACCATGCACCGAACATGTGTATAAAGACGAGGTGTTAGAGAAAATAGAAACAAAAAGGAAACCTAACATCAGAAAAAGTTAGCTGAAATAATGAGGAAAGTGGACTTGGAAAATCTGATACCCACAGAACAGATTGAGTGAAGGGAAAACAGCGCGTAAAAGTCTTTTAGAACAGGGTTTGGGAGATGTACCAAAAATACAAAACTTTTTAAGAGCTACAAGTGACAGGAAGATGTCGTGGGTCATGATCGCCTATGTCTTGAAGATAAACGGCACGGTCATTTTACTAGCTATACTCGTACTATACTGAGTTGGACCGCCTTTTGTTTTTAGAACCAACTCAGCTCTTCCCGGTATGGATTCCATGACGTTCTCGAACCTCTCCTTCGAAATTATGCTGCCATTATGGCATCCAGTAATTCTTCTAGATTAAGTCGTATAATAGTAAAGATTAGGATCGCTCTTTCAACCACATCCCAAAGGTGCTCTATGCAATTGAGATCCGGTAACTGTGCAGGCCAGTTTAACATATAAAACACATTGCTGTATTCCATGATCCAATTACCATTATGCTTGATTAGTTCATTATGATGCTGGAAGTGGTCACCTGATGACAAGTACACTGTCATCATAAATTGAGGCACATTATCAATTCCAATACTTTTGGAGGGTTGCGGCATTTAAACGATCTTTTATTGTACCACGGTATACTACGAAAATATTCCCTGTACCATTACATAACCACCACCAGCAGTAGCATGAACCATTGTTACAAGGCAAGATGGATGTATATTTTCATGCTGTTTACGTAAAATTCTAACCTTACGATCCGAATGATGCAGCAAAAAAGACACAGAACCGAATGATGCAGCAAAAACGACACAAAAGTGTAGATCAACATCTGTTGAAATATCCAGACTCACCTGTCTAGAAACAAGGACTATGACGCATACAATGAAATTGCCTTTGTTAATGCATGAAGTGAAATTTAGCAAGTCACGCTGGCCATAATTACATGCCTACATTTATTAATAGCTTGCTTGATTAGATTATAAAATTGCATAAAGGAGCATGTGTTTACGTGTAATTAAGTGAGCAGTACGTGTATACACACGCACCGCACCTCATATATATAACTGTGCGTATACAGGTTGTGATGGGTTAATTGGTGCCTTTTTCTATTTTAATTTCGGGCATGCGTGTTGTTTTTGATTTTGTCGATTGCACGGTACAGTAGGGTCAGTTGGACAACATATTTGAAAAAAAGAGCAACATGATGCAATTTACTACTCTAGAAATTTGAAAACGTCTTACTGTACTGCTTGGCATTCGCACCGGAAACTCTAATACGAACATTTCAGCGTATTTGGGTCTCAATCTGAGGACAGTGCAGAAGATTCGGAAAAAAGTTGCATGAGTGCAATGGTGACAGCTAAGAAAAAGAACTCCCAAATTTGTTAGTGAGGGATTCAAACTCAACATAAAGGTAGTGTCGCCTTGAATTAAGAGGGTGGCTGCTGGCAACGGGTCTTTGCACCATGCCACACAAGCAGGAGAATACAGTCATAGCTGTCAGACAATTTTTGTGGCCACATCTATCCTTACAACTGGCCCCCTAACTCCCCTTGACTGCAGCCTCCTTCTTTATTAGAGTTGGGCGCAGTTGAACGAAACACCAACAAAACTCATTGTGATACCAAAGATGAAATGATGGCAAGGGTTATGGGAGCATTCACCAACTTAAAAAAGGAAAAAGAGATGCAGGAGATTCCGAAATCATCCGGAGGGCGTGTTTGAAGCCGATTGCATTTTATTGAATGAAGTTACTCTTCAATATTTCCAGATATTTAGTTTAATTTTGGTAAAGATATCCAGTAAAATTAGGATGTCAGTATTATCTTCATTTTTGCCTAATTCAGACGACTAATCTATCCCACCCAATATATATATATATATATATATATATATATATATTGATGCATGTTTTATTAATAAAATAGATAAGTTTTGTTTATTTATTTTATGTAAATTTTTTTCATATTGTCTGATAAGCTTAATAGCATTATCATTTATTTTATAATGCAATCTAAGCTTTTGGCTTACATAAGCCATTTTCAAAGATTTTAAATTGCATTATAACAATTCACGGACAATAATGTCAATAATGAGTCAGTTTTTGTTGACATGAAAGATTTCCAAGCAAAGACAAAGTTAAATTAAAGCTTAAAGTTTAGATTGGATTATAAAATAAACTACGATATATTGTGATTTTCTTTCATCATTTAATGGCAATACTATTAAGCTTATCAGACAATATGAAAAAAATTACATAAAATAGACACAACTTGTCTATATTACTTAATGAAACATGCATCAATAAAGAAATGCTGCCTATATATATATATATATATATATATATATATATAGTAGTCAAATATATGTATGTAGTCAAACGTGTGATTGCTAGGAAAATCAGACGTCATAAAGCGCCTGTAGCCTTTGGACCTAGTCGCTGTCCGATATTTTTAAAATTTCCATGGCTTGGTAGGAGGTGTCAAATTATAACTGATAAGTTTTCGGTCTGTGTTTCGTCTGGATACTTTTCAGAGAAATTACGTGCTGTTTTTTCAAACTAGAACTACATTTCCTTCTTTTACTAAAGATAGGTTGTCCTATTTTCGCACCAATTCAAATGCCGCTGTGATGCGGTTTACAAAGGACGAACCAATCTTAGGTTTCGCAACTCGTTCTTGCAAATATCCGTTCGGATAGCCCTCAACGGTCTATAAAGACAACTCGGGCGGTTCTGGTATCAGCTATAGGTCAGCATTTGCTCGACAATCAGGAGTGTTTTTTTTGTTTTGTTTTTTTTGTCCTGCATAGTGCTCGTTCAGCTTATTTACGAGTGTTGGAAGCTGCTTGTCTTAAGATTCATCAGCCGAGCCTGTCCAGGCAGAAAGAGCGATTTATTCGCTCCTTACAACAGAGGGCGTGTGCGTGTTATACTTTTCAATTTTGTCACTCTTATGGAGCTGTGTATTTACACCCCCACCTAACATTTGAATTATTTTGATTAAAATTTACTTTTAAACGAGTTCCTTCTTTCCCCCGTTTTGTAAGTAAACTTTTGTTGTTGTTTTTTCGTTTTTGTTTAGATTTTCATTAATCCGACATATTTGTATCACTTTAAATGTTATTTTTAATTGATACAATTATTTGATGGGCGCCCCGTTTATTTATTTAACAGAATAGTTGTTTCACCTGCCGGTCTGAACATTCGAGAAATTAAATTAAAAAAGAAGGGTCCACCGTTTAAACCGGCGTGCCTTACAGCTTGGCCACGAAGGAACTGACGATCAGGCGAAGTAAATTTCATGCTTAATTTTCTGCCGCCATAGATTTCTGGTTTTACATATGCACAATGTTTGTTATACAAACGTAAAGAAAAACATTTTTCTTTCAGTACAAACTATGTCTAGTAGCGAATATAAATTGAATTGTTTTCCTGTATTTACTAGCCTTCCCACACAAGGCTAGATGTGACACATGGTCATTTTATAGTGGGTATTCCCGGCCATATAGCCGGGCCAAAAAATGTCTGTCTATTTTTCCCCAGTCGTGGTTCTACCCTTCGGCGGAACCACGACTGGGTTTGTGCTCTCCGCTCGGAAGCAGAGAGCGCCCTCTACCCGAAGGCAGAGGGCTGACAGTGTCATAGAGCAGTCAGGCGAATGCCTAAGACCTTTTCCCGTATTTACTAGCCTTCCCACGCAAGGCCAGATGTGACACAGTCATTTTATAGTGGGTATTCCCGGCCATATAGCCGGGCAAAAATGTCTGCCTATTTTTCCCCAGTCGTGGTTCTACCCTTCGGCGGAACCACGACTGGGTTTGTGCTCTCCGCTCGGAAGCAGGGAGCGCCCTCTACCCGAAGACAGAGAGCTGACAGTGTCATAGAAAAGTCAGGCGAATGCCTAAGACCTTTTTCCTTTTTCCTTTCAATTGAATTGTTTTCCTGTTTTTCTTTTGGCGTCCTGCAATGCCACGATGAAACACCTGTTCTGCTCTAATGATAAAAGTTTATCAACATTGATCTCGGTACATGATTGAGTGACTGATTGGGCAAGACCTCCTATATATTAACCATAATATATAGGAAGTCTTGGCTTGGGGATACCAGGTTTTGGAAGCTTGTGTGTGCGGATGGTGTAGTGGATAATAACAAGGGCAAATCGACGAGCCGAGTTCCAACTCTAGTCGAGTTAGTTATATTTACTTACGTGCAAATAATTTTACGAAAAGAATGAATCCAAGCATTATTTTGTTGATTGCTTAATTATTTTTTGTTGATAATTATTACGTTTGCTCATGCATATATATTCATTCGATGATTTTTAATGTCTTTATTATTTAATGCATTTGTTTATCTACAAATGAAAGAATAAATAAAAATCGCACATAGATCTACAATTATTTCTGTTCAGTAGCCTCTACAATAATTCGAATCATAAACTTTACGCCCACCCAGGCATATCGCGTGCGTCACATTGCCGGATAAGCGGACCCTGACTACATCTCGAGCATATGTGAGAGTTTTCGTGGCTACATTCAGGAACTGTTCACCAGGGAGACCGGTCTGAGTACAGCTCAGTTCTACGCCTATTTGGCTGACTTCTCCCGCCACGAGGGGGCTGAAAATGTTAGGTCTGAAGGTTTCCGTGACAGAGTTTGAGATCTGACATGCGCTGAAGCTGGTTGGTGGGGACAAAACTCCGGAATTAGATGGTCTTACGAACGATACTTGAAGCAGTCGCCCATTTTTGTTTCCATGCTGGCGTTCATTTACAACTGGATAAGGCAGTTACGCCAAGTAAAAACTTAGCTAAAGTACATATGGTCATTGGTGTACTTTTATTTGGGTCTCCACTTTCTTTAGTCTAATTCTCTGTCCCTTCCCTCGTTAGGTAACCAGTTATGTTAGTTCACTGGTGGATGCGGAGCAGTTTTCTTTTTCGAGTGTCTTTTTTCGTATTTGCTGTTGCTGTTTCTAGATGAGTGTGCAATTGTGTGTATGTTTGTTTCAGTAACTAGATATATCTTGACTTAGATATGTGGCGTTTGCTTGTTTTTCCTAATTCTTCAGCTACACATGTGTGATTTATAACTGAATCAGTTGCGTGTTTCATTCTTATTCAATCACTAGGTATAACTTGGTATATACCTGAAACTATTGCTTATTTCTTCCTCATTAAGTAAATAGATGTAGCCTTTCTTATAACTGAATCAGTTTTGTGGCTCTTGCTCATTCAGTAATTATATATAGCTTGACTTATAACTGAAGATTTTGCCTCCTTCTTGCTTATTTAGTTACTTGGCTTATAGCTGAAGCAGATTGGTTGTACTTCATCATTCAGTAACTAGATATAGCTTGGCTTTTAACTTAAACAGTTGAGTTTTTCTTTCTCATTTAGTAACTAGTTATAGCTTTACTTATAGCTTAAGCTGTTCCGTGTTTCTTGCTCATTCAGTAACTAAATGTATCTTGGCTTATCTCTCAAGCAATTGCTTGTGTCATTCAGTAACTAGGTATAGCCTGTCTTATAACTGAAGCAGTTGCGTTTTTTCTCGCTTATTCCATAACTAAAGATAGCTTGGCTTATAACAATGATTTGAAAAACAAGCAAACGCCACATATCTAAGTCAAGCTATATCTAGTTACTGAATGAGACAAGCCACATGTAAATGGTTCAGTTAGAAGCCAAAGTATATGTAGTTACTGAATGACGAAGTATCACAAACCTGCTTCAGTTATAAGCCAAGCTATATCTAGTTACGAAGTGAGAAAAAAACACGCAACTATTTCACCTATGAACCAAGCTACATAGAGTTATTGAATGAGCAAGAAACACCAACTAGTTCAGTTACAAGCTACACTATATCAAGCTACTGAATGAAGACGAAATACTCAATTACTTCAGCTATAAGCCAAACGATTAGTTAGTGAATGAAGAAAAACGCACCTGATACATTTATAAGGTAGGCCATGTCTAGTTACTGAATAAGGGAGAAACACGTAACTGCTTCAGCTGTAAGCTCAAGATATATCTGGATACTGAATGAGGAAAAAACACGCAACTGCTTCAGCAACTAATTCTGTTATAATGGGGCCTAGTACTTGTTACTGAATGAGGAAAAACTCGAATGTTTCAGCTATAAGCCAGGCTTTATGCTATTATTGAATAAGCAAGGAACACGCAAATGCTTGAGTTATAAGGCAAGATATACTAATTGCTAAATGAAGAATAAACACGCAACTAATTCAGTTATAAGGCAGGCTATATCTATTTACTTAATGTGAAGGAAATACGCGGTAGCTTCAGGTATATACCAAGCTATATCTAATTACTAAATAAGCAAGAAAACCGCTACTGTTTCGGCTATAATGTGGGCAATATCTAAAAGCTGAATGAGGAAGAAACACGCAACAGCTTCAGTTATAAGCTAAGATATATCTAGTTACTAAATGAGCAAGAAACACGCAGCTGCATCAGCTATAAACCAAGCTATATCTCGCTACCGTATCAGCAAATTATACGTAAATGATTCAGTTCAAAGGCGGGCCATATCTGGTTACAGAATGAGAAAAATGATGTAATGAATAGGTAATGAATATGTATACACCTTGGTTCCCCTTCACTGGAATGTGATTGGCTGGTGTCAGCCATAAATATAGACTAAGGCGAGGACGTTTAGAGATCCAAAGATCTACCACTAGAGATCTTCCACTCGAGGTCTACGGCTATTGACTACGCCTGCATCTCAGGATACTGCATACGAGACATAAGAAATGATATTCAATAGTTTCAAGGTTTCAGTTCTTACAATAGTGCAGAAAATCGATAATATATATATATATATATATATATATATACACAAGGCAAGATGTGTGTGTGTGTGTCTGTTTATCTGCCTGTATGTCTGAATATTTTCAGCCCTTTTATTTTAGTTTTTGCTTCGGTTATGGCACTAAGTAGGTATAATTGTAGTTCTTAGTCACAGCCATGATACCATTTATTAAGTGGGCTTATTTACGACGAAAAAAACGTATTTGATGTCGATACAAAGAAAATCAAAATTTGACTTACATCCATTCATTTTTCTTTCAGTCTTCGGTTTCGCTTTAACGGGAAACAACTATTGCTTTTTAGTCTTTTGTGCCAGCGTCCAAAGAGTCTGAGCTCCAGGACTATGGACTAGTTTTAAAGCTTTCATTACACCCGAGAAACGCCGGGTTATACTGCTAGTTCAGTTATAAGGCCGACTATATCTAGTTACTGAATGAGCAAGAAATACGCAACTGCTTCAGTTATAAGCCAATCTATATCTAGTAAACGAATGAGGAAGAAACAGGCAACCGGTTTAATTGTAAAGCAGGCTATATATAGTTACTGAAAGAGGAAAAAATCACGCAAATGATTCAGTTATAAAACAGGCTATATCTAAAGAGTGTTCCATTAAGACGGATTGAAGTTAGCAGAATAATAAATCTGTATTATTGGTAAAATTTTATTGATTTTACTATTGGATCATGTTATTTAAGACATAGCAATTATGCGTGAAAAATAATATCGCTCAAATGTCCGGCAAGGCTTCGGCGGGACACCTCCACTCAATGATCAAATCTTTTGATGACGTCTCTGTATAGTTGCTCCTCAATTTCACCAATATGCCTTATTTTATCATTCTTCAGCTGTTGAATTGTCGTTGGTTGGGTTGTTGGCATAGACCTTACGTTTGAAATGATTCCAAAAGAAAAAATCTAAAGGCGTCAAGTTACACGACTGTGGTGGCCAATTGACATAACTGTTTCGAGAGATGATGCAACCTGGGAACTTTTCATTCAATAAAATCATTGTTGCATTGGCTGTGTGGCACGTAGCACCGTTCAGTTGAAACCACAAATCTTCGACATCCATAACATTCATTTCAGGCCATAAATGCTTCATCTATAAGCCAAGTATATCAACTTATTAAATGAGCGAGAAATAGGTAACTGCTTAAGCTATAAGCCAAATTATATTTAATTACAGGATAAGCAAGAAACACCTAGCTGCTTTAGCTATAAGCCAAGCTACATCTAGTTACTAAATGAGGAGGAAACACGCAGCTGATTCAACTATAACCCAAGCTAAATCTAATTATTGAATAAATAAGAAACACGCAAGTACTTTAGCTATAAATTAAGCTATATATAGTTACTGAATGAGCAAGGGACACGCAACTACTCCGGCTATAAGCCAAGCTATAACTACTTACTAAATGAGGAAAAAACACGCAACTGATTCAGTTATAAGACAGGCTGTATCTAATTACTTTATGAGAAATAACCACGCGCCTGCTTCAGCTATAAGCCAAGTGTTTCTAGTTACTAGATAAGCAGAAACAGGAAACTGCTTCAGTAATAAGCCCAGCTGTAACTAGTCACTGAATGAGACAGAAACATGCAACTGTTTCAGTTATAAGCTAAGTTATATCTAGTTACTGAATTATCAAGAAACGCGACTGATTTAGTTATAAGACAGGCTATATCTAATTACTGAATGAGCAAGAAACACCACTGATTCAATTATAAGGCCGGCTATATTTAGTTACTGAATGAGGATGAAACAAGCAACTGTTTCAGATAGAATCAAAGTATATTTAGTTACTGAATGAGGAAGAAAAACGCTTTAGTTTTAGCTATACGCCAAACTGTATCTAGTTACTGAATAGAGAAGAAACACTCAAATGCTTCAACTATAAACAAAGCTATATCTAGTTATAGAAAGAGAAAGAAATATGCAAATGCTTCAGCTAAAAATCAGGCTATATCGAGTTACTGAATGAGGAAGAAATACGCAACTGCTTCAGCTATAAATCTGGTTATATCTTGTTACTAACTGAGGAAAAACACTCAACTGCCACCACAGGCGAGCTATATCTTGTTTCTGAATGAGAAAGAAACCTGCATCTGCTACACCTATACGTCAGACTTTGTCTAGATGTTCAGAGGAAATACGCTAATGCCTTAACTTTAAAACACGTTATATGTTCCTACATAGTCTCATATAAGTATGTAGATATAGCGTACTCATAGTCAAGGAGGTTGTGTATTTCCTTCTTGCGACAGTGTTGTTCAAATTTAACCAAAATTTTGAATGCACATTGCTTTATAAACTGCTGCTTTGTGTAGCGTATTCGATCCTTATTGCATGCCTACCAAAAATGTAAACTTGCTTGCTAAATATCGTTAAATGGTAGACGCCTGTTTATGGCATCGAGGTGTATTTGACATAAGTCACAAAGATAATTGATGAATTATACCGTATAATTCTACGTGTAGGGCCATTATTAAATCATAAAAAAAACCTTCCCAAAATATTGGGTTTTCTAACACAACCGTTAAAATAGCTAACTTTAAATCCTGTAGGATATTGGCACTGGTAAATAGGATAGTATGATTGCGCCATCGATCACGGTAGGTTAACAACAACCTTGATATTGTAAATATCGATGTAAATATTTCTACTTGATACAATTCACTTTATAATTCTGTACTATAGTTATAGATGTAATAAAACTACTACTCCCTCAAATCTGCCTATGACCAAGTGGATTTCTCAGACTGTGATTGGGAGAGAATAAGAGATATCATCTATGAAAATAGGTGTTGAGATTCTTAGATTTAGAGTTCCCAGGCGTCAAGATTGTTTTGTTGAAAACAACCTTCATTGACAAAAAAGAGGAAGGCTCATTTGAAACTACCTCATCTCATCGTCTGCCAAAAAGTCAGCTGTTGCTGAGCTCTTCTCCTTTCTGAAAAGTAAGTTTCGGTGCTGCGTGCGCCAATTAAAAAACAAATGCTGGTCTGAGCTATCGAAGGAGATACAGACAGTTTATGGCAAAAAGCTATCGAGGCGCTTTATGGTCTGCTTCGTCAGACATATGGTCTAAAATCTACCTCAACTCCACCACTCCTAGCAAAGGACGGAACCACCTTATTGAAGACTTTAGATGTAACTTATATACCGTTGGTATAAACATTTTCGAAATCTCTTTCACAATCCTTCTAATAAGAATATTGCTACAATAGATAATGTTCCTCGCGTGCCCTTCAGCCTGAACTTGACATGGAACCAACTTTTAAAGAAACAATTGCTTTTATAGAGCAGATCAATTCAAACAAAGCTCCTGGGTGGGATGATATTTCTGTTGAGCTGCTGAAACATGGTGGTATGAATGTCCATCCACTCTTTAATGATATCTCAACGGAGGAGTGACTCAGTTGCTCAAGACTGGATAGGTGCCGTTCTGATTATTCGGTACAAATTCTGTAGAAAGGAAAAAAGAAAAAGTCAGACTGTGGTAATTACCATGATATTTCACTGCTAGAAGCAGTTAGAAAAGTATATATAAACACAACACTGAACAATTTTTTTATCAATTCACTTTCCAGCGAGTTTCCAAGGTTTTTTTAAAAAGAACTTTTTGCAATACATATTTTTTTGCACAATTTCTTAGCCGCGTTCATATTGGGTTCGACTATAAACAATTTTATCATCTATTATGCTTATTTTTCTCTCCACTCGTAAGCTGCAAAATTAACAATACCACTAGTAACAATTTCCCTCACTCCGTTGTATTAAACCAAAAAAATATATACCTACGTGGAAATAAGGTTACATTAGTCCTTTCTTGTCAGTCTCCTCAGCTACCTTCTGTAGGAGGTCTTGTAATTTCCTTTCCGTGTCTGCTATCAGCACTGTATTATCTGCGTACCTTATGTTGTTCAAATGGTGGACTCCGATAACAAATCCTGGCATAACATCTAGGGTCCTCAGAATAGCCTCGCTGTACAAGTTGAATAGATCCGGTGAAAAGACACATCCTTGTCTTATGCCCCTTTCTATCTTTGTGCTTAATTCTTACCTGTCCGTATGCAGGCGGTTTACTGCCAGTAAAGATTCTTGATTACTCTTATGTCTTTCCCAAATATGTCGAGGCTGCTGAGCATCTCTATCAATTCTTTGGGGCGTATTTTGTCGAACGCCTTTGCATATTGGATAAAACATAGATACAAGTCCTTCTTCATTTGCATTGCCCTTTCGGAGAGCATCCTAATCATAAATATGGCGTTCCTTCTTCCAGTGTTTTTGACGAACCCGCACTGTTCTTGTCCTATCTCTGGCCTGATTCTGCTTATCGCTCTATTCATAAGGATTCGGACGATTACAACACTGCCCTTAAAAATAGTGGCACTTTGCTAACAATAATCCCCTTAATAAAACTTTAAACATGCCCTTAAATTAAGCTACATTTGTACTGACAACCTTGAAAAGATCATCAAAAAGCACAATAATAAAACTTTAAACAAATATAACAACCAAAATAATCAACACCATTCTAAAATAACTAAACGTAATACAAATACACGCAATTGCTGAAATCTGAATGAGCGTCCATTACAGAACAGGCGTCTAACTGATTTTGTTGTGTACCTATGCACTATTTTCACTACTGAAAACCCTATAGTCAACAAATTTTACATAGGTATCACTAAAAACACCTTCAGGTTTCGATGGTGTCAGCATATTTTATCCCTTGATATTAAAAAGTACATCCCTCTCTAAATACCTTTGACATTTAGTAGAAGTTAATAAAACCCATGCCGTAAAATGGAATATATAAAAAAACAAAACAATTAGTACTTTAAATCCTTACACAAGCCCTGTTTCTTGTGTGTACAGAAAAAATTACAAATTATCCAGTTTCCCAAATTAACCCTGCTAAATAAACGAAACGAGTTAACAGTCACTTGTCAGTAAAGCCTTTTGTTTACCTTAAAGTATAGTTAATTACATTTTCTACTATGAAAATGACTACTACGCCTTTCATGACCATCCCACCCACCTCCAGACTTTAACCCGATTTCTCTATACATAACTTAACTTTATGACTTTGTTGTGACCGCACAAATTCTCCCATCCACCCTCTAACCCCATGTTCTTATTCATCGTTAACTTAACTTCCCATTAGTATATCTAGACAAACTTACTAGAAAAATGGAATAGATTCAAATGGCTATATATATAGAATTTCATAACTCTTACAAACGTATATCGCCTGATGGGGTGGTGGATATAGCACCGAAATACCACATCTTTTCTGTCGTGAAAAAATAAGTGCAAATATTGGTCTACTACGTATCGAGCAGCACTGTTAAAATGCAAATGCTACGAACTGTAGAGTGTCATTCTTTTAGTTTTTACTAGTACTACTACTACTACTACTACAAGTAATAATAATAATAATAATAATAATATATATTATTATACGTTTATAGATACGTAATTTAGAATAAAGCTCATTTCGTCTTTTTGCCTTGAAAAAGTCTATCACAGAACGAAACGCGTAGGCGATTTAAAATACAGTTTTCCTCTTGGCTTTATTTTATTTAACCTTTCTGTCCTTAATCTCAGATTATAATTGAGTAGATTTAAAAAAATATATATATATATATATATATATATATATATATATATATATATATATACAGTGGGGAAAATAAGTATTTCATCCCCTGCTGCTTTTCTAACTTTGCCACATTGCAAAATAGGAACGGTTTATAATTTTCAGCGAAGGTCCATCTTGAAAATAAGAGATAAAATATCAAAAATTCTAGAAAATCACATTATATTATTTTTTGAACATTTATTTGTATTTTATTGAAAAAATAAGTATTTCAACCCATGTTATATAACTTTTTCTCGGATATATATTTCTGCGAAAACAATACTGGAAAAACAAGGCTAAGACCAACAATGCTGTACCAACGATGACGACGATTAGACTTTCCAGCAACTCAATGGGCCAACGATGGTGGAACAAACGATGCTTAAATCTGCAGCAAATTCGGGGGTCTCACCATGACGATTATTAAATCTGTAGCAAGTCAAAAGTCACTTTGTCGGGGATTAATACTCAACCTGCTTTCACTGGGGACAAATTTCACAATCTTCTTTGTGAAATGTCGACAAACATATAATCTGCAACACTTCAACGGGGGAATAAATCACTTCTTCTTCTTCTTCTTCTTCTTCTTCTTCTTCTTCTTCTTCTTTTTCTTCTTCTTCTTCAGCAATAATAATAATATGAGTCAAATGACTTCGTCGGAAACAACACACTGGAGCCAAAATGTAAATAAAATACAACCATTATATTTTATTCTTCTTTTTAAACAAGGCAGTGACATTGCCGCGAAGTAGAGTAGGTTGTTGGTCTGAGTTGTCAGCACCGCCCGCACCAGTGAAGGACAGTCGCACACTAGACGAACCAGCCTTAAAATGCCAGCTCTTTCTCCGAGCAGTTCTTAATTCAACTGCTCTCTCCTCGACTGTTGAAATCAAACTCTCACAATTACTACTAAAATTCAACTCTTTCCAACTATCAGCTTGACGTCACTTCCGCTCTACTGACAGCTGTCTTTCGGTACAATTTTGTCTCTAGGAGCTGACCTCGCTAATTATAACAAAAATTTTAAATCCAAATGTGTACTCTTTTTGCACCTATTTGACATTCTAAACAGTCCCCATTTTTTTCTTTTAAGATCTTACAACATCTGCGTCGCTCAGCGCAAATGCACTTCACGGCAAAACCCCACACCAGCCAAGTAACGAATCCATAACAACCAAAGCAAAATACTCAGTACTTCGTGAAGAACCCTTGTTCCTAAGAACAGCTGTCAGATGTTTCCTGTAGTTGGTTAACAAGTTTTTATAGATCCGAAGGAGGATTTTGGCTCATTCCATTTTACAGATTCTTTTTAAATCTTTAAGGTTTGTAGGTTGTCATTAGAAAACCCGAAGCTTCAGTTCCCTCCACAGATTCTCTAAAGGGTCAAGGTCCGGAGACTGACTAGGCTACTCCGATACCTTAACGTGCCTCTTCTTGAGCCACTTTTTTGTTGCCTTAGCTGCCGTATGCTTTGGGTCATTGTTAAGCTGGAACACCAATCCACAACCTTCAATGTCCTGGCTGAAGCAAGGAGGCAAGATTTCCCTGTACTTGGCCCCATTCATCTTTCTCTTGATCCGGTGTAGCCATCCTGTTCCCTTAGCAGAAAAACAAATCCAAAGCATAATATTCCCACCACCATACTTAATGGTTGGGATGGTGTTTTTTTTCTCCCTCTAAATACGGTGAGTCGAGCTGATGCTAAAAAGCTCAGTTTTAGTCTCGTGTAAAATCTTTTGTACAATAAAGAGGGAAGCTGATGATGGTTCTCCTGAAATAGGCCCAAACTTCCGATTTACTATGAAATGACGTGTCTGCCTTAATTTTTCTTATCTTATATTTACTCAATATGTATTTATATACATATATATTTAGAGCTCTCTTAGAGAGTTATCCTACCACTGTATGTACAGGATACTCCTTTGGATTCATCTATATCTACACCGAATGCTTCCACCCAACGATCATAGCCCAGAGGTAGAATCGCCGACTGACGCCAATTCGGTCGGGTTTCAATACTGGGTTGAAAAGGCAATTGGAGTCTAACCGTACTGATGAGCTGTGATACAGCGAAACAGATCTGTCTGCGGATGACTATATATATATATTTTTTTCTCCTGTCACGCCAACGAGGTTGGATTATTTTTTCCTATGTTTTAATGTATGGTACTCAATAATGTATACATAAATATATATGTTGCCGTCATCGTAGACGCCATTTCGAGATAAATATTTTGCTGTCGTTTTTGACGGCACGGGCCCACCATTATTTGAATAATCAGTAACTGATTTTTCGTGTACGCTTGACATTAATAAACAAAGCAGCATTTAAATAACGTCCATTATTTTTCTTTTTTTTACTGCCTAAAGCTTAGGGTAAATACATACTTCATTTTCTTATCAAAGTAGAACAAATAAATAAAATGTAATAGTAGAACTGTGATGTCGCACCTACATTAGAATAGGCAATGTTTCAGGGTTTAAGCAACAAACAAAAAGGCGCGATTTTAAATAGTCACAATGACAATGGATATCTGTGTATGTATATGTGCACGCACATATCAGTATGCGTCAACTCGGACACACACAAAAAGGCACCCTCCAGAAACAGACAGTTTTTTTTTTAAGAGATCGTTTCGCACTATCCGTCCTGTGACCTTTTATATAATTATGCAATGAAAATAACTCGATAATAATTTCGATTCCAAATTTATCGTGCAATGTTTTGTATAAGGTGATGAGTTCCACCTTCGATGAGCGCTCCAATATTGTCGCCTTATAAAATACCTAAACTTTGTACACACACACACACACACACACACACACACACACACACACACACACTCTCTCTCTCTCTCTCTCTCTCTATATATATATATATATATATATAATCGCGTATGACTATACATTAATATCTATGTTAAGACAACTCTAGCCTTGACAATTTATTCTGAGATACTATTTTTACAGTACATTTTATTTGTGCGAAAAGGATTTTATTAAATTAAAATTATATACAAAAGATGTACAAATATAGAAAAGATCGTTTTCTGTGTGCCGTGTCTATTCAGAACGTGTGGTTCATGGCTCTTCCCAATAATCTCTCCTTTGTATCTCTTAGTAAATTTGTCTTTTCACTATCTCACTTAATCAGTATTTTATAGATATACAAAAAATGTACTATGTTCAAATTAAACTAATACTTTTGCACAGTACTATATAGTACTGTGCATATATATAGTGTTAAGTTGTGATGATGCTTAGTACCAAGATGGTTGTTTTTTCAGTGTTTTACTGATAAAAAGCTATTTTGCCATCATAATGGGTCTTGACGAAACTTCGAAGTCGGTATGACTTTGCTCAGTTAAGTGACAAAATTTTCCACATTAATCCCACATATATATATATTGGATTATTTATTTACAATGTTCGAACTGTTATCCTCACCTTTACTGACACATTCACGGCGTTTTAACCTACAGAAATATTTATTTGTTTATTTATTACATAAGTGGATAAAAATCGGCATTGGTGAAAGTAACACGCGTAGAACACATTGTAAAAATGACATACAGAATATAATTAAGAATAATTAACCAGCCACCCATCTGTATTACTGCATAGCTATGAACAGACTGAGATAGATAGAAAGATAGATATTGAACCTTACTACTAGAAAATAATGGTAGATTTTTACTCTCCCACTCTTTTTATTTCCCTCTCTATTCCCCTCTCCTCTCTTTCTCTCTCTGTTTCTCTGTCTCTGTCTCTGTCTCTGTATCTGTCTGTCTCTCTGTCTCTCTGTCTCTCTCTCTCTCGCCCGTTCATTCTTTGTGTTTGCGTACCTGTATTTTTGTTTGTGTGTGTGGGAGGTGTAGCATACTTCTCTCCTAATTTCTCTTCTACCTTTCAAATGAAAAGTATTTGCATTACCAAAATTTATGATAAAAATGCAATGAGTAGATAGTTACTTAAAATGTTGTTTAATTTAATCGAAAAAAAATCTTTTTCTTCAGAAATGTCTTCAATCAATATATTTTTAAAAGAGAGAAAAAATGTGTATACTGTTTAGTGTTTAGTAAGGAAATATTATTTATTTATTTATTTATTTTTACTGTCATTTGGCAAGAGAAAACAAAGCAAGTTGAAAAAAAAACATTAAAGAAGAAAAGATGACAGAATACGAAATAAAATAATACTTGTGTGAAAATTCATTATTAATAATTTTGACAATAAAAACAGGTGTAGCTAGCTGCTATACAATTGATAAAGTCTTAAAGTCTAGAAAAGAGAACAAATAAGAAATATAAAAAAAAGCTTCAAAGTACGAAAGGGAAAAAAATGGTTGGAAATACAATAGCTGTAGTGTAGTTGTAGTGATAGCAACGACGCTATCAGAAGCAGCTGCTGAATGCAAATATCTCGACAGCGATTAAGTACACGCGCACTTGTGTTGGATAGACAAACCAGTCAGACGGTCGGCTGAGCAGATAACTGACTTTTGAGACCTTCGCAAGCAGCAGGTCGTATGTGATACGTTCAATCTACAATATAATCTTTCGCTCTTACGCTTCAATCAATACGTCCAGACAGTGAACTGGTTTCGTCTGGAAATTTTGACTGTTCCCAATTTTCCATTAATATAAAACTTTGCCACTGTACATCTCTCTCATTTTCTTCTTTTCTTGATATTTCTCTTTTAAGAGAAAATTGAATTTAATAATTTATACTCTTAGGAAATTCAGTTTTCTCTTTCTTAACTTTCACTGTGTAAAAATTCGAATTTATTTAATGACAATAGGCATAACAGCTGTCAAAAATGACGGGTAAATTTTCGTAAAGTTTGACAATTGCGCTGAACATAAGAATGGTCATTTGATCGCTCAGTGAAAAAAGAGTTACACACAAGCAGACACTATATATATATATATATATATATATATATATATATATATATATAAGTTTTTCCCATATATATATATATATATATATATTCCCATATATATATATATATATATATATATATATTTTCCCATATATATATATATTTTCCCATATATATATATATATATATATATATATATATATATATATATGATAGTAGATAGCTGAATTACGAAATGAGAAAAATGGTGCCGAATAGTCTGTAGCCTATCTTTTGAATGTGGTCTACGAATGTCTGTCACTAGTATATAGTATATCTACTTACAATCATTTTTCGATACCTACGCTTTAAAATGAAATTTTAAAAATTAAAAGTTTTTCTTGAAGCTTTCATTTTAGCTTTAATTGAAAGTAAATGATTAAATTTACTATTTCCAGTAAGTAAAATATTATGGTGTGTTTTAAACAGAAATTATATTGAGTGGAATCTCAACTTTCAGGCGTTTTCAGTTAAAACATTAAAAACACCTTGTTTTTTTTTGTGTGTTTTTTTTGTTTTGTTTTTTGTTGTTTTTTTTTTATTATATTTTTTTTTTTTGACAGAATGACCTGATTGTAAACAAAAGTTAATTCTCGTTTTCAAAGTCTTGCAAAAATAAAATGTGCATCTGTGACACGTTATTTAAAAAAAATTAGAAAATTTAAAGCTAAATTAATCTGATTTGAAACAAGTATTACGCTTTAAGCATAAAATTTAGAATACAAGTATTTCTTAATCACGGAGGTCATCTTTTTCTGAAGCGTTGATGAGAACCACATGTGTTGATAAGCTAAGTGTGGTTGATCAGAATTGACATAATTGCCCAAATGTTTTTCCTGTAAGTAGAAGAAACTGTGAAACACTTGACCTTTTAATGTCATGCATGAAATACCATACTTAAAAGAACACAAAAAAATTAAAAATTATCTTAAAACCTTTTGACCTGAAACTTTTTATTAAGCTTTTCGGTTTTAGACGAATAAATACAGTTTTCACTTAATAATTTAATAATCTAACTGCAACAAGATTTTGAAAACTTTTGAGAATATTTTTAAAACTTTATAAATTATTATAATTAAAAAAGAAAAAGTGAAAATATTTTTTTTAAAAATTCGTTATTCATCGAAAAAAATTTCTTTAAACTGTAATGTCATTAATATATATATATATTGTGTGTGTGTGTGCGTGCGTGTGTGCATGTGCGTGTGTGTGTGCATGAGAAGTAATTAAAAGCTTATCTAATTAAATAATATCATAGTTTTATTGCAATTTTTATTTTAATATTCGGAGCCAATTTTCAGAAAAAAGCTAAGTGTTTGAAAAAAATAGATGATTTACACTCTCCAAGGAGGACTGTGTTTAACTAATAAGACAAATTTTTGCAACATTATTTAATTTCTTTAAATTTCATGAAATTATGCGGAGGGGTAACAGATGTAAAAAAATATATTTTTACCAAGATTTTATAAAACTAATTTCAAAAATAATTTTATTAATTTTGAATAAGTTCTGAAGGTTTTATTAAAATTCGACAGTTTTTGTTGTTTTCTTTTGTTGTTATTTTTTTTAATCGTTTCACCGCCACTGATGCACAGGGGGCTACATAAGAGAGTAAAAGTTTAAGTAGGAGGAGAGCGAAGAGAAAGACGAATCAGTTTCAGAGGGTGTCAGAGGACGTGTAAGAGAAGGATGGGAAGACAGGTGTGATGACAGTTGCGAAGGTAGAGTGAGAAAGAAAAATAATAACATACATGAGGTGATGTAGAATCGACGAGTGAAGGAGTGGAGTCAAGTGGATAAGAGATGGGAATTGACATTGTATTTAAATTCCTGGAGGTTGTAGCTGTCAAGAAAGCAAGTATACGGAAGGGAGTTCCACAGGTGGGAAGTTTATGGGCTGTAGGATGCTGAACTATGCCAGCATTGATAAGTTTTGGACATTTTTCCGAAAATTGGTAGGAGGTTGATAGGGCGATAATTGGATGAGTTCGATGGTCCCTCTGAGTTCTTAAATACAGGAACCACAGAAGAAGACTTCCAGGAGGCAGGAACACAGGAAGCAGAGAAACAGAATTTTTAGAGTTTAGAGAGGACAAAGGAGAGTTCATGGACACATTTCTTCAAGACAGTGACCGGGATTCCGTCACCTCCTTTCTCCTTATGGGGATCAAGTTTTGAAATTATCTTAGATACCAGAGAGGGGTTATGTGAACATCACTCATTTGAGCCTCAGTTCTAAGGGGAAAGTCGGGTGCGAATATCCCAGACGAGTCAAATGTGGAGTTGGAAAAAAATCTATGAGCAAAGCACTCGGCCTTGTCCACAGATGCCATGAGGGCATCAAATTTGTTGATTAAGGGAGGAATGGAGGGTTTTCTGTTGTTCTGCATACGTTTGCAAAGTCACCAATGGTCTTTGGGGCCGAACGTGCGAGCAGCTATGACCTGCCTCATTCAAGATCCTCTTGCACTCATTACGAGCAGAGGCAAATAGGCGCCTATTATGATCTGACGCGTGGCTCCGGAAGTAGTGGTTCCTGTGGGTAATGGCGGACGAGCAGGCAGGGGAGAACCAAGGAGACGAATGAGGTTTGTGGCAGAATTTTGTGATAGGTATGAAAGTATTAATGCCAGTTTTCACCCAGGAAGAAACCTCAGAGGCACAGTCCTCAACGAGGAAACGAAACACTTTTTCCCAAAGGACGTTGCATAGGAAATCGCGGAACGCATCCCAGTCTGCTCTTTGGTAGCAGTAGAAAATTCTCTTGGTAAGATGCGAGTGAGAGTGGAGAAATGACAGCATGCAGTGGAGAGAGATATCTTATTTTTGCAAGATTTTCCAAATTAATGTGTTTTTCGCCGGTACAAAGGCATTTTACTATTATTACTTTATCTTTTTTTTATGTTTTTTGTTGTTTGCTTGTTTTTTGTTTTTATTTTTATTTATTTTTTTGTATAATCGTTTCACCCCAAGAAAGGCAGTACTGCTACTAGTGCACATGGAGTTACATTGAGAGAAAGTGAAAGAAAAAGAAAGAGGGTCGAAGTTACCAAGGATGTCGAAAAAAGAATAAGAGAAAGATGGGAAGATAGATGATGGCAATTGACGTTGCAACTAGTTGTCAATCTAGAAGCACGAGTAAATTCATGATCAGAAGCCGTGAAAATGTTTGCAGTAAGAAAGACAGACGGAAGCCACATTCCGTCGGTGATAAGATGAGTGAACTCGAGCTGCCAAATCGGAATCGGTTATATTGCAAATCCTTCTTTAAATTTTGTCGAGAACCCAGAAATAAATTGCTGGAGAACCCACCAGATATGGCAGCAATATTCAATGCACAGACGTCGATTCATAAATGTGCAAGATGGATTCTGACATAAAAAATTTCTGGTCCAACAGTGAGCTAACCTTCTTAGAATTGGGTGTAGCTCTTGATTCGATGAACTCGTTCCGCTTGAAGTCGGCTGAGAGAGTGAGGCTGAGAAGGCGTAGTGTGTTACTTTCTGGAAGACTAGCGGTGTTCATACTGATCGAAGATAAGTAAGTTTCTCTATGGTGGTTAATGGAAAGCAGCTTCGTTTTGGAAGCATTAAAATTTACGAGCCACTTCTTGTCGCAATCCATCAGAGACTGCTTTTCCAAGAGCAGCAGCAAGTGTTACTTAATCAGCCTTGGCAGATTTCCTATTGATACGAGAGTAAATGGTGGTGTTATCTGCATAGATGCCTACTTCTGAACTGATTATATTAGGATGATAACTGATGATCAGGAAAAGCGTAGGACCTAGGACAAAGCATTGAGGTACGCCAGTATTCGTATGAAAGGAAAACCTCCATTTCACGATTTGATAGAAACGATTAGATTAAATCAAACAATCGTTCAGAAATACCGTAGTCCTGTAGCTTGCGCAGAAGACCAGCATGCCGGACCATGAGATATCGATATTCGAGATATCCAGTGCAACAGCTCGAGCTAAGTCGTTTTTATCAAGAGCTTAGTATATATATTCAACGCATCATATCTGGAAGCTATACTGCTTGTCAGAGAGTAGGTTGTTAGACATAAGATAATAAACCATTTCAGCATTGATAACAGTCTCAAACACTTTGCAAAAAAGCGGTAATTTTTATGTGAAAATTGTATTCAGTATTTTACAAATAGAAGAGAAAAAATTCAATAATGTTTAGCCCTTCAAATTTTTTCCTTTGTCCGCAAACAATTATTTCAATCAAAATTCAACCTATAAGGACTCAAATATTTGATGTTTTAGAAACATAGGAGAAAAATATTCAGATTCTTTTAGCCTTTCAAGCTCTTTCATTGGTCCGAAAAAAGTTGTTTTGATCCAAAACTGGGCTTTGATTATTCAAATGACATTAGGGAAACACTGATTATATCTTTTTTTTTTTTTTTTTTTCGACCAAGAAATTGCTACATTCTGGATGATAAATTGAATATAATTGTTTGGTTAAATTTTACGTCTAAATTACCTTCTATGATCATTGTATATGAATTTGATTTCATCAGCCCTATTTGAGCTCAAAATATTATATATTTCAAAACAAACACAATATCTCACACTATTTTGATAGAAAATGCACCATTTGATAATAAAATCTATGTGATTCTATTCAGGTCTGAAGATTCCGTCCAAGCAAGAAACATACCTTCACCACTCGGTATTGAACTCAGTTTCCATTCTTATATTTACACATGCTCCATCCCTAATATTACTCATAAATACAGCAAACTTTAAAACTATATCTAAATAACTAAACGGCAAATTCTGTCTGTCCGTGTATCCGTCTGTCCTCTAACACGGTTCACACTTACTTTATATAGATATATTATAAATTTTTGAATTTTCCAGAATTTAAAATCTACCCTTCATCTAGTGCTTAAACATATAGCATTACGAATTGTGAATTGAAAAAGATTGTTTTAAAGAGTTTGAAAGAGTCTGGCATGCTAGCCTTCTACGCAAGCTGCGGCGCTTTGGTATAACTGGACATTTGTTTGACCTAATCCAGTCATTCCTTTCAAATCACACAATGAAGGTAGTGTTGAACGAACATATCTCCCGATATTATTATACGAACGCGGGTGTCCCTCAAGGCTCTATTCTAGGTCCTACGCTTTTCCTGATCTTCATTAACGATCTCCCCGATGTAATCAGATTCCAAGTAGGCATATACGTTGACGATACCACTGTTTACTCTCGCCTCGATCAAAAATCTGCTGAGACTGACAAAGCGAACCTCGCTGCTGAGTTTGAAAAAGACCTCCAATCTGTGGTGGACTGGGGTAAAAAACGGATCGTGAATTTTAATGCTTCCAAAACGAAGATGCTATCTGTTAGCCATTAAAGATAATCGCTCCTACCCACTATTAGCATGGATCAGGCTAGCCTCCCTGAAAGCAAAACACTGCGCCTCCTCGGGTTAACTCTCTCAGCAGACCTCAAGTGGAATGATTATATCGAATCCATAGCTAAATCCGCTGCTAAGAAGGTCGGTTCTCTGTGTAGGGTAAGAAAGTTTTTTCCCGTCTGAATCCATCCTGCATATATATAAATCTACCATTCGCTCGTGTATTGAATACTGCTGCCACATCTGGTCGGGTGCTCCTGCTATTCACCCGATGAACATAGCTCACTGGCGCCACTTATATAATAATTTACTTGAGCTACTAGACTAGCAACTAGGTCTCACCCTTTTACAGTGAAACCAATAAAATGTAACAGCAACTTCTACTCTTTTAGCTGCTTTTCTCGCACTTCCCCTCTGTGTAATTCCCTTCTGTATACTTGTTTCCCTGACAGTTACAATCTCCAAGAATTTAAATGTAAGGTCAATCGTCATGTCCGATCTCATTGACTAGCATCCTTTCTCTCATGCTCTTTTCTTCGTCCACTCCACTCTACTCTCATCACACCAGTATTCTCATCCTTCTCTTACCCACTTTCTGTCATCTCCTATAACCTGTTCCTCCTTCTCATCACTTTCCTCTTATGTAAGCCCCTGCGCACCAGTGACAGTAAAACTGCCTTGCTTGGGTTGAAATGATTGAAAAAAATTAAGTTTAAAATATCTCCAAAATTTTTTGAATTGAGGAAATCAATTTTATTTCTTCAATATTCCAAGGAATCAGATTTAAAAGTGAGAGGTTTCGTGCTGTGACATTTTAAAGTTCCGCAGAATTTTGTGATTTGAAAAAGTTAATTTTCGACCTGATTTGGAATTTCGGCCCAAATTGGATTTTGGCTCAAATCGAAGTTTCGGCTCAAATCAGATTTACGGACCAAATCGGTCTTTTGGTCGGAACTGGACTTTAACTCTGATTCGGGCTATAATATCAAGAGCTGCAGATGACAGTGAAACTTTATCAAGAAGTGAAGCAGATACAGCAAGGAAGTGAAGATCAAAAGCTGCGGAAAATACCAGTCAAACTTTATGAAGAATAGAAACAGATGCGGCAAACTATAGATGAATAAGATCTTTGGAAACAACTGATCAAAGATATGCCAGACAGGTTAGTGATAATCACAGTCACGCTAAATGGAGTGCAGCTTCTTTTTTGAGCCTGTCCAAGCTGTTTGTTCAATACAACTGTAACAGTGACTATGAAAATCATCCAAAGATATCTACTGCATCAATGATCATTCATTGTAAGTATTGCAATGCTATCAGATTCATAAATGTTCTGCAAGCTAGAAAAATAGAGCTGGAAGATTTACCAGTTGTTCTAGAGTCATTGCTATCACTTCTGGATGGGAAGGAAGATGAATCAAAAAGACTTCATCCAGCACAACAGAAGCTACAATAACTGTTTTTCAGTTATCTCATTTGAAGCCAAATATGTTACCTTGCCAGGATGGAAAGCAATTCGCAGAATTCAGGACGGGAGCTAGCTTAAAAGTCCACACGGATTGCTACTAAGGTCTAATAAAATAGAATTCCTGGAATTTGAACTACTTTCCACTTTGTTATCATGAACTACTTAACATTTTGTTGTCATTAGCCATGCTCATTGAACCCTGAAACTCCCAATTTTTGACAAAAAACTTTTAGGATCTTCAATTTTGGTGCATAAACTTGTATGCCTTATCACGCAATCATATCATTAAACAACCACATTATATTTTACACATATAGCACTTCTTTGGCATAAAATGAAAAATCTTATAAGATGCGGAACATATCACAGCATAGCCATATTTTTCTACAACTCAGTTTAACTTTTTAAAATCATAAAACCGATAAATGTTTTTTTTTATACGGTGAGTCACAGCCGAGTTACAGGCTCACGTTAGGAAGCATTTTTGTATGGATAGGAGAGGGAAATGTTTAACCCTTGACTTAAACAGGTGAAGATTGTAGTGATCGGGAAAATATCCTCTTGGGAATGGCGGGAAAAAGCTGTTCGAGTGAAATTTCGATGAAATACAGAAGGAATATTGGTGGTTTGCTACATTATTAGTGGCATGGCGACGCTGGAGAATGCGGTCTGGGCAACTTCCGCCCAAATGTGGTGCTCTATTTTTGTCCTGATCTTGCTCTTATTAATATAAAGGATAGCATGAGGAGTCAGTTACTTACTAGAGCGATACAGTGAGCCGATCGTTTTACCTGCATTTTTAGCGATGAATCGTGTATGAGTTCAACTTGAGGTCAAGTGTGAGTTTAAGGCTCAATAGTCTCTCAAAACACAGTGCCTTTCCCAGGGGACATCTGTTCATCGTAGTTCGGAGTCCGATCGATGATGATATATTTAGCTAGTTTGCTTTCCGATGCGTTGAATGTAACCAGCCAGTTTTTTCCCCTCTAGGTAGTTCGTGCTAAATAAGACGAGAGATCACCTGCCAATCTATGATGATTAAGAGTTTTAGAAGTACACCAGTATATAGTCGTATCATTGGAATCGATGTTTACAAATGATCTGCGAATATTATTAGGTGGATCATTTGTGTAAGAAGGTTTGTCTTAAAATCTGCTCCAAATAGTAAAATAAAAAATGCATTAAAACTACGCCATTTTTAATTTAAACTTTTAATTTATTTCATAAATATAATTTAAGGCTATCATATTCTGAAGAAGAAAAAAATTCGATGAATAATGGATATTTATAATAATTTTTTCATTTTTTCTTTGCTAATTAAAGTTTCAAACATTTTTAAAAATTTTCCTAGTTACTCAGTGTCTTCGCTTATTAATTTATTAAATAAAGGATTTATTTACAAATCGAAAATTGAAAAGCTTAATGCAAATCATTTAGAATTAAGTTTTTTGTAAATAATTTCTAAGTTTTTAATTTTTTTATGTTAAACTGCACATTTTCTTTTACTATGGAAACTTATAAGAGACTTATCATTACGAAATGTTGAATTGAGTTATGTCAGTTTTTGGTTACCATACTTTCAGAAGTGCGACCTGATTTACGACAGGGGTTATCATCGCCTACTTGAAAGGTCAACGAATCAAACCTTTCAGATTAAGAAATACTTTTATTCTAAATTTCATGCCATAAACAAGTACTATTTGTTTCAAATCAGTTTAATTTAACTTTAAAATTGCTAGTTTTTCAAAAATAACAATTTAGAGATTTGTATTTTATTGTTGCAAGATTTTTAAAACCGAGAATTCATTTTTGCTTACAAATGTGTTGGTCGCTCAGTAAATGGCTGAAAACTGTATTTCTTTCCAGTTTTCAGCCATGTTTATTCCAGTGAATATAATTTCTGTTTGAAATACACACGAGTTTTTGGTTACTGGAAACATTAAGTTTAATCCTTTAGCTTTCAATTAAGCTAAAATGAAAGTTATTTTTAAAAATTCATTTTTAAACTTAGGTATCGAAAATGAGTGAAGATACCCAAAGAAAAGCAATTTTAAACTCAAAAGTGGGCGTTTTGATGAGATATTGACAACTTTATCGCTTGACTTATGTTTGGGAATTTTTCCTAGGGCTTACAATTGTTGTAAATTACTTGACGAATAGAACGACAACTCTTTTTTCTGTATTTTTTAATTACACATAACTCATTTTTGTGTTTCTTACTGTCGGAATGTAAAAGATAACGTGACTACACGTAAAACAATAATAATAATAATAATAATAATAATAATAATAATAATTGTCTTATTAAGTACATCCCACACACTAAGGAAAACTTTATCTATGTAACGCTAGGGATGATAGGAAAGATAGAAAAAACATGAAATGGGGCCATAACAACACGCCACGACCTGCCTTAGGTCTCCCCGCAGACTTGGTTGGTAGCGAGACCAAAGCAGAAATCGAAATATGATGAAAAATGACATAATAATGACGATGGCAAAATACTCATGAATTGTACATGAGTGTCTATGTTCATATAAATGAGTTATGGTTCAGTTGCACAATCATTTATGTGTGTGTGTGTGTGTGTGTGTGTGTGTGTGTGTGTGTGTGTGTGTGTGTGTGTGTGTGTGTGTGTGTGTGTGTCTAGGGATATAGGTTTATCGCTTTAATAATAGCGATAATAATAGTAATAATAATAATGACTTCATTAGTAAAATGGACAAGTTACATATGTGTGTGTGTACGTGCTTGTGTCTTTGTGTGTAGAGAGTTTTTGGTAGGTGTGTCTTGTTAGAGTTTGTACAGAAGTTGTTTGCATTTTTAAATAAGTATATATTTTCTTTATTTATTCGTGTTTGGTCAGTGGTATTGTCTGGTCAAAGATAAAGTGGGAAGACTTGTAATTTGTTACACTTAAGTCTAAACGCCCACTGAGTGGTATCTGTCTTGTGGTGGGGTTTCATATTTGTTAACGACGAATTGTTATTCTGTTTCTGGTTGTGAGTTTAGTTTACCCGGTGTAATCTACGGTATATCCTATAATCGCGTCTATTAGATTTGTTGATGCACACGTCAAATGATTTTTTACAAAGAAAACTTTGTTATCTTTTTAATTTATACATTTTGTCTTCAATGAGGTAATGCAAGTCCAGTAAATAAAGCAATTACACTTTTTAATAGTATCGGCTTGGATTTGTAATTTCTTCACACACACACACACACACACACACACACACACACACACACACACACACACACACACACATATATATATATATATATATATATATATAAATTTAATATTTGTACATTAAATTTTTGGGGAATGCCACTAAGGTCCAATAAAATAAAATTTCTGACATTTGACCGACTTAAATTTGTCATTAGCTGTGCTCACTTAGGTATGAAACTCACAATTTTTGACAACAAACATTTAAGATGATCAATTTTGACGCATAAATTACTATGCCTGATCATAAACTTCAAAATTCTTTTCAAAATATTTGTAGTTGCTAAATTGTTGCATTCTTTTCCATTTATGATTAGTGAATTCAACAAAAGATGATTTCAAGTTGACAACCTGGTTCGTGTGACTCGGGCTAATCTTGATTTTCTTTTTTGCTTTGGCTTGTTTGATTTTACGGCATATCAATCGCAATAAGTTATTTAATACCGACAAGATTTTTACAACATATTCGTATAAATAAAATATGCGTTCTTTGTAAGAAATCAGATTGTAAATCAGTTTTCATTTATATATTTTTGTAAGAGCATAATATCATTGATATATTCTTTTCTTGTGTCCAGTTTGTAGAGAAATTGATTTTATTGAAATTCTCGTTTGGTATATGTTTTTGCTATTGACACACTGTTTTAAAAAATAATGTTAGGTCGTCCACCCTTGTTTTCTCGAAGAGCTCATACATGTTGTTTAAATTATAGTATTGTTTGCCTTGAACTAGAAAGGACTGAAAGTTCAGTTAATGTAATAGTGTACTCTGTTTTATATGCTTGACATACTGGTTGATCTTCTTTGTTTAGTCAGTACAAGTCATTTATTCTTACATGGACAATGATAAGTATTACTTCTTCGTTTCGAGATTTTCTGAAAGCCGACTTCCATTCTCCTAGTTTGGGCTGAATTGCGAAGAGTCTATTGTGTGGATTATCCGCCCAGTACCGTTGCCATTCCTTTTGAATATATTTGAATATATTTGTTAATAACCTTCTTAAAGTCAGTATATGGGATTTTGGTTCTTAAGTCTACATCCATATCTAAACGCTTACGGCCATATCACGTTGAATACACAGCTTCTCGCTCGATCACCGAAGTTAAGCAACGTTGAGCCTGGTCAGTACTTAGTGACCGCTTGGGAATACCAGGTGCTGTAAGCGTTTAGTGACAGATGTGCGTTGTGGTGCAGTGGATATCGGCTTGGAAAGAGAAATCGGTGAGCCGAGTTCGAATTCCAGTTGAATACCCTGCACTGTCACTGTTTTGCAGGGAGTTACATATAAGGAAAGTTATGAGAAAGAGTGACAGATTATAGGGGGTGTCAGGAAGTGGGTAAGACTAGGATGAGTATACTGATGAGAGTGACGTGGACGGAGAAAGGAGCATGAGAGAGAGGATGCAGGTTAGTGAGATAGGAGATGACTATTGACGTTACATTTAAATTCTTGGAGATTGTAGCTATCGGTGGAGCAAGTAAATGGAAGGGAATTCCACAGGCGGTACGTGCGAGAAAAGAAACTGTTGGAGTAGAATTTACGTTTACATTTTATTGGTTTCACAGTAAAAGGGTGGGACCTAGTTGCTAATCTTGTGGTTCGAGTAAATTCATATATAGGGGGCACCAATAAGCTAAATTCATCGGAGCAGAAGCCGTGAAAGTAATTATAGAAGAGACACAAGGAAGCCACATTGCGCCGGTGAGAAAGTGACTGTATCTGTATCACATTACAGATTCTCCGTTGGATTTTGTCAAGGACACCTAGGTGGATAGCAGGAGCACCCGACTAGATATGGCAGCAGTATTCAATGCACGGTTGGATAGTAGATTTGTATATGTGCAGGATTGTTTCGGACGGGAAAAACTTCCTGGCCCTACACAGAGAACCGACTTTCTTAGCAGCGGATTTAGCTATGGATTTTATATAGTCATTCCACCTGAGGTCTGTTGTGAGGAGGCGCAGTGTTTTGCTTTCGGGGAGGCTAGCCTGATCCATGCTAATGGTGGGTAGAAGCGATTGTCTGTGATGTCTAACCGATATTAGCTTCGTTTTGGAAGCATTAAAATTCACGATCCATTTTTTACCCCAGTCCACCACAGATTGGAGGTCCTTTTCAAACTCAGCAGCAAGGTTCGCTTTGTCAGTCTCAGCACATTTTTGATCGAGGCGAGAGTAAACGGTGGTGTGGTAATTTTTTTTTAATTTATTTTAATTCTTTGATTTGATTTCTTTTGTGGTTCGGTTTGTACTGTTTAATTGGTGTATATGTCTTTTAGGTAGTTTTGAAAATTGGTCTTAAATGTAAGAGATTCTCGATGAGCGCTCTATATTTGTCAGGTTGGCTGGTATTCGTTGTCATTTTTTGCGATAAGGTTGCATAGGAAGGGTCTTTCATGTAGCGTTCTACTATTTCCTTGCGTTTATGAGTGAGATATTTTGCTTATATTTCACTTAAACAATCACCTCTTCTCTTTTTAGGAGTCGCATGATCGTGAGTAAGCTGGATGGTTTTCCTGACAGCACATCTTATCTCATAGTGGCATTCCTCTTTCTTGTAGTCTGAATCCATTTGTCCACATTTTACAAATGCTGGGCGAATCCTGCGGCTATCCCTATGATATCAAAAGCAGGAATATATTGTTTCACTGGCTGAATATTGTATCCGACTTATATTTTTCTATGGATGTTTACAAAGTTTTTTTTAGCCCCGTAGGAATTCATAGCCATGGAACAACTAGTAAGAAAAATAGTTTGCAAATCATGCACGATAATCATCATTATATAACAAGATAGGCTAATGGTAATATGTTCCGTGTACCAGAGCTGAAGATGGGATGCAATAAGCACTTATCAAGAATTTCATTTCAGTGTTTGTTCAAATAAAAATTATTTAAGTTGGTAGCTAAAGGAGGCGTTTCTTAAGAAGTGTTCTATACTTAAATTCACGTCTTTTATTTTCATTTATTATTTTTTTATATCATCCTAGGGTGATTTCTTTCCCTTCTTTCGTCGCCGGCGGGAAATGTCAGTACACCAATCTGATTTTTTTTATAGCTAAAATGCAAAACAAACTACAATTTGGATATATGACACCACAATTCGAGTGTCTTTTTTTTTTTTTAATATTTTATTTAACAGTTCAAGCTAGTCATAAGCAAGAGGAAACACCTGCTACATTCCCTCTGGTATATCAGTTGATTATAATAATTCAAAATCATATTTTCAAAAATATGTTCATTCTTTAAGATGCGTTATATCATTACAAGATCAGGTTTAGCTAAAAACATTGTTTGTCAATGTATAGCGTACAATAAACTACATCAGGTTTTTAAATTATCTTTTTTCAGTCATAAATCATTTTTACTAATATTTCAAACAATATTATAGCTCGTTTTGATTCAGATATTTGAATAATTCTTTAACTTAGGTTATCATTGACTAAAAGACTGTCAGGTCACCTTGCCATAGGACATTAATTATTTATTAAGATTAATTTAGTAGTCGGTTATAATCGAACGCGATAGTCAATCATTACCTCAAGCCACAGTTATTATTTACTAAGCTTAGCTTTGTCACAAGTACGAGACATCCAGTGAGTATAGAACTCAATACTTAATATTAAACCATATAAGCTTTCTGACCCTTACCCAACTTCAAATTTGATCTCAGCTATGATTTTTGGCACAATGACATATGTCTAGGGCAGTGCTACTGAAAGTGTGGTACGCGTACCGTCGAGAGACTGCCAGGATATTTGACTCGATTTCGTTTTTGTTTTTTTTTACATTTTCATTTTAGTTTTATATTATTATGGCTACATTATTCATTTACTCACTCATGTTAAAAGTTATTGCTATCCAACTAACGACTGCGATATAATGAACAGCAAAACAGTGAACTGAATACGCATCAGACTTTGTTCCATTCATATATCCATGATATATACATATCATATATTTTAAATACGTCTTAAATTAATTAAAATTAATATTTTGTTTTACTGCTTGTCTATTTTTTTAGGAGATTAATGCTTTTATTAAATTCAAATTGCTTACGAAGTATTAATATTAACTTTAAATATTTTTTCTGGATTTTTAAAAATATATACCCTTAAAACCAGTGGCCATACAAATATAGTACAAATATGGTACCGGTCAATGCCACACTAGGAAGACTTGTTGCGTCAATAATGACTGCCCTTAGAATGAACAAGATATCATGTCCTCTTGTTTATTACAGATAGTCTCAAAATGTCCCTGAAATAGTCAGTCAGTTACTTTTTCTTGTACTTGTCGCCTGCAAAACTCTCTTTCAGTTTCTTGCAACCCTGAAACCTATGAGCTTCAAAAAATAAAATGCAATGTTAACGTCTTCTGTTTTTCTAAGTCCTGGCATATCACCTTGCTTGGGGTCAGTAAGTTAGTTAAGTGCCATACGTGAAACACGCTTGGGCCATCATGTCTCGAAAGAGACACGACTGACTGGGCAGAAGATTATCCCGCAGTAGGTTGCCATTGCTTTCTGCGGTAGACTGGTTGCCAGCCAAGGCTATAGAACTCAATCTGTCCTGTTATTTAACCCATAACTGGGAAGGAAGAGACGGATTAATACCTTTCCTAAGGGTATTTGCGCGTAAGTGAATGCAATGAATTCAACTGGAATTCGAATTATCTCAAAAAATAAAATTCTGGGGTCCACATTTCCCTCCACCTCTTACTCAGCTGGATTGGCTTGCTTTGCTTGCCGGTCCCTGGCACATTGAAAAAAACTACCGGTCCGCCACATCAGATATTTTGAGAAGCACTGGTCTAGGGTACTCATTGAGAATCGAACACATAACTCATTTAACCAGACAGGCTTGCTAATCGATAGCTAATTTTCTTGTTTATGATTTACACATTTCGCTTCCTCAAATGGAATGTCAGGGCCGAATTCAATTTCTGATCGCCAGCGATAACGTCGCCTTCAACTTAAGCGGCCCTCTCACATCTCGTGCAATTTAACTGGTAAACAGTGTGAATGAATATGACGATGTAAAATAATCAGTGAACAGATTCATTTCATACCCGAATGTGGGTAGTGGTTATCCAAATCTCTTGTCAAATAAGGATAGGCGGTCTGACTAAACAATGCTGTTGACTGGGAGCAGGAGACGAAATGACTATTGTCATTTTTGTCGGATTTTGGTTCGCTCGGTTATTATTTAAATTAATTCTTTTCTTCGAAAAGAAACATTTTAAAAAAAGAGACTAGATATAAACAGACAGATGGAAAATAAGACTATAATGAAAAGTATTTGTTGTCATAATCCCATACCCAACATGTTTACTATTTTTGCAAACCCCAAAATAGGTTTCTTATTTTTTAAATCTTTCATTGTCATATTCCTTCATTTTTTTATTTTCATTTTTTTAAGAATTATTTTCCAGAAATAAATTGGTTACAGTCGACTCTATAAAATTGGTTCGACATTTCTCGCTACACTTCGTGCTCCTTAGAAAACTTTATCTACGAGCCGTGTACCTTCAAAACGCGTCATGTCTCTCCCCATCATCCTTATCCATTCAATATAAATTTTACATATCTACTGTTTTAATTGTTTTATCAAATCAGAGCTTTTAATGGCAAAAATAATCTACAAAAAGTTGATTATATATTACCTGTAATTATTGAATTGCCAGGCCATCGCAAACTTTAAATGTGGATTCCCTCTTTTCTTTTTTAAAATATTTTCATGGCAATTAAACTCTCCGCCCTGATATCTACACTGCATGATTAGTAACTAGGTCTCATAGTTTTCTGCTGAAATAGTTTCTTTTTCTTGTACTTGTCGCCTGCAAAACTCTCTTTCAGTTTCTTGCAACCCTGAAACCTACGAGCTTCAAAAAATAAAATGCAATGTTAACGTCTTCTGTTTTTCTAAGTCCTGGCATATCACCTTGCTTGGGGTCAGTAAGTTAGTTAAGTGCCATACGTGAAACACGCTTGGGCGATCATGTCTCTTTCGAGACATGACTGACTGGGCAGAAGATTATCCCGCAGTAGGTTGCCATTGCTTTCTGCGGTAGACTGGTTGCAAGCCAAGGCTATAGAACCCAATCTGTCCTGTTATTTAACCCATAACTGGAAGAAAGAGACGGATTAATACCTTTCCCAATGGTATTTGCGCGTAAGTGAATGCAATGAATTCAACTGGAATTCGAACTCGGCTCCTCGATTTCTCGTTCCGAGCCGATATCCACTGCACCACAAAAAGAGATATCCAAATTAAGTATGTGCAATGTGCCCTCCGGATGTGAGCGATCATGGCTGTCTACAACTTGTCACCTTTCGTAGCTCTTAGTAAGGTTTGTCTTTTTGATGGTCCTTCCAATGTCTACTTCGCCATCAAGTAACTTACCTAAGTTATTTGCTGAAACTTCCTTCCTCCTGCCTCATTGTACACTTTAATGTCTCAATATTCATTAGTCTACACCCACAAATCTTTTCAGTTATAACCTCCTACTTCATTGTATTCAACGAATATGGTGACATTTTTTATTTTGTATCTCCTAATCAATATGACCCCGTATTGGACCACATTTCACTGTTTGATGATGGTGCATTGACCACCAAAAATTGATAGCATACTGCAACGCAAAACCTATTATTATAAGAATAACTATATATATATGACTATATAGATATATATATATATATATATATGACTATATATATATATATATGCGGATGACTATATAGATATATATATATAGTCATCCGCGGACTGACCCGATTCGCTGTATCACAGTTCATCAGTACGATTAAGCATCCGATTGCTTCTGGCCAGGACTGAAACCCTACCGAATTGACATCAGTCGGCGATTCTAACCTCTAAGCTATAGGCACTCGGTAGAGAAAAGCGGATTTTAACGTGTTATGTACGCAATACAAACACACGCCAGTAGTAAAGATTGTTCAAATTCATTACTGAATGAACGATATGTAAATGCTTGAGTCGCTACTGTTTTTTTTAAATTTTACCATTTCTCCATAGTGCTCAATCGGCGTGCGAGAGCGTATATATATATATATATATATATTACCATCGATTAAGCAACACCTGAATATTTTATTAATTCAATTGTGGGGACATTCAGGAATAAATTTCCAATTAACTTCCATAGCAGACTAAATTCCTATAACTTTCATAGAATCAACTGTTTTTTTACGATTTTTTCTCGGATATCGTAAACCCAGAGTCAGTCAGTTAAGTGCCATACGTGACACACGCTTGGGCGATCATGTCTCTTTCGAGACATGACTGACTGGGCAGAAGATTATCCCGCAGTAGATTGCCATTGCTTTCTGCGGTAGATTGGTTGCTGACCAAGGCTATAGAACCCAATCTGTCCTGTTATTTAACCCATACCTTTTCCAAGCGTATTTGCGCGTAAGTGAAGGTAATGAATTCAGCTGGAATTCCAACTCGGCTCCCTGATTTCTCGTTCCGAGCCGATATCCAATGCACCACAACGACTTGATGGTTTTTATCATTTTATCTTAAGCAAGGCGGGACCGGCTCTAGTACGCAGAAGGTTACAGTGAGAGAAACAAACAGCGCAGAGGCGTATAAAGAAATGGATAAAGATAAACGAGATTCAAGAATATAGAAGACTACAATTGATGTTGCATTCACATTTTTGGTGAGTGTAGCTCTCAGGGAAGTTCGGCAGGGAGTTCGGCAGGCGGGAAAAGAAACTGTTGGAGTAGAAGTTGCGATTAGATTTGATTATTTCAATGGTAAATATGAAACCTATATGCCAATCTAGAAGCACGCAGAAATTTATGTGGTCGGAGCACCAGGATAAAAAAAAAGCTCGTCAGAGCAATTGCCATCATGAAAATGAAGCTACGTCATGTCGGTGAGAAAGTGACTGCAGTCGAGATATTAAGTCAGGATCGATTACATTGCATACCTTCATTTGTATTCATGTCAGAGAAAGTATCCTGAAATTTTCACCACTTCTTCGCGTGTATTTGTATGTGCTTTTTAAAATTAATTTAGTCTGTTGCAAGAGTGGGACAACCAGTGTGGGTCGAACTCACTACAGTAGTAATAACCTGCATGACTAACTTTCTAACCACTACGCCACGGTGAAGCTTAATTGGTTATATCATTAAAGAAGAAAGAAAACCTTTCAAAAATTACTGTTTTCGACAAGCAGTAGTTAATGTATATTATCTTTAATGACCAAAGAGGAACAGGCGTTGCTACCGACGTTATAACAAGAAGAAAAAGAAATCCTTACAAAAATTACTGTTTTCTACAAGCAGTAGTTTATGTATAATATCTTCTTTTTTTTTTAAATAACAGGTTGGGAAACTGGCGCGGGATATCCTTCTCTCAATGAGGGTGAATGGGCCTCTCTTAAGTCGTGGTAGGCAACCCATCTAGTGATGGTGTCACGATAAAAACACCCTTGGTAGCTCTAGCGAAGCATCAAGTATTCAGCTACTGACAAGATTTTGAATCTCGACCGAGGCCGCAGAATGATGATGATGATGATGATGATGAAGTGTAGTATAACGGTTAAGCTGTGCTTGGTACTAATGTAGACAAAAATTGTTTTTTTTTTTACTGCTTTTTTAAAAGGGAAAATGTTTTTAAATAGTAAGAATTTCGCGAGAGGAATAATGATTTAGTAATAGAAGTTTTATTAATTAAATTAATTAATTAAAACATTAATTAATTAAAACATAGTTGGGTGATAAGTGGTGGATTTTTATCTTTCCAATGGTATTGGCACGTAAGCAAATATAATGAATCAAACTTGAATTGAAACTCTTTTCTCCGATTAGCAATTCTGATCCATTATCCATTGCAATATCCAAGCTTACATCACCTGGTATTCCCAAGCGGTCACCATCAAGGTACTAACCTGACACAACATTGCTTAACTTCAGTGACCGTTCGGGAACCAATGTTTTAAGAAAAGTGGAAGAGACAAGAAATGACAACAGTAGATGACAATGGTGGAAGATAGAATCGCCTCAATTTTAATACCTTTTATGAATTCGTCAAATCTCTTAATAATGGAAAGAAATAGGAACCAGAAAGTAAGCGAAAAAAATCGTTTCCGTATTAGGTTTAGAATATAACATGATTAGGAAGATATTTATTTTTAATCGTTTATTAATTAATTATAAAATTATTGTCAAATTCGATACTGCGCAAGAGAAAAGCCTAAAATGTGAATTACAAACATCAAGCAGTTTACATATCTGGGAATTGTTTTAACAGAGGGTATAAAATGTGACACCGAAAGAACTGAGCACTGGATTGCTATATAACTATCTTCTTCTATGACATTGATTAATAGCAAAATAAATTTGAATTCACGGAAATAGAGTTCTTCAGAAAGATACTGAAAATTTCGCGAAACGGAGCGCGTAAGCCACAAGGAAGTCTTAAAGAAAGTGTCAACAGAAAGAACACATATTCAGAATCAGGAAAAGACAGTTGAAATTCCTTGGATACGTAATGTGGAAGGATAACGAGGCATATTGAAGGCAAAAGAGATAGGAAAAAGCAACGAGCAACGTATTTTACAAGATTGTATAAACTGATAGCAAAACTGCAGGCTAGAGCCTTAACAGGTAGAAAAACTGCTGAGAGCCACTTCATATAGGAAGTTGTGGAGAGTCTTGATTGCTTATGTTCTGAAAGGACGTGGGACATAAAAGATTCTAAACTTAAAAGTTTAGCATTCAGCCTTATTGAGTAGCAGAGATCGCATTTTCTGTCATTATTATTTTTTAATTAAAAATATATTTAGAATCATAATTGGATATGTAAATACTAAGGACACAGGTTACATGCACTGTAGGAATTTACAGTTTACAACTGTTTGTATGGTGTATTCTGATACATCAGTAAGTCTAGAGGCTAATGTTAAAATCTATTTATTTTGCATAAGGAATATTTATTTTTAATCATGATTTCTTTCCTTAACAATGGATGGTAACAAGTTTTCCCTTATATTTTTAGTACTTTTGATTGTGGTCTTCGAAAGCGAAACGTCAAGGAAATGTAAAAAATAAATAAAAACTCTAACTAGTTTTTACTTATTCGATTTTATATATACCCGAAACTTCATATAAGTTTAACGTGAATCTTCAATACATCACAGCTCTCTCTCTCTCTCTCTCTCTCTCTCTCTCTCTCTCTCTCTCTTTCTCTTACAATGACAAGCAAACAACTGCAGCATTTTTTCTCGTTTCAAGTTCCATTTGTTTAAAAACGAAAGCATTGTTTGTTTTGTAAAAAAATAGAATTTTCGTCAAACCTATATTGAACAATGAACACGTATGAAACAAAGCAGATCGCAAGAGAAACTGGTTCTGTAAAAAAAAAATCTGTACATAGCTGTTGAAAAGAGTAAATTCATCCTTCTATGTTGAAAATGTGCCCACATTATACACATAATAGCTCTATTATGCTAGTCAATCTTCTGTCAATCTCTATTGACAATTCATCATTACAGGTTTCAATGCACAATATACAGATTCAGTATGGAAACTGGTTAGAACAAATTTTCCATCAAAAATCTGTGATTAATTCATCATATTCCACTTTTAAGCACTAACGTCTCTACCGTTATTTCCAGTCATTAGTCACTAAGCTCCTATCCACCATTTTGTTTCCGGAAAAGCTTTTTCGCTGATTCAATCGCACTTCCATGCGATGCCTTACCAGTCTGCTAGTCAGCTATCTCTAAATAAACCCATTAAGATTCTGCTATGTTCGTCATAGAAGATGTTAGCTTTATGCGTCAAAGAATTACAATTACGTTTTATTCAGTTTTCTGTTCACCATTATTTGCAATGACACTTATCAGCCCTTCGATACCTTTTGATATTAAAAAGTTGTCAAAGGGGTTCTTAAATCTGGCGTATAAATGGCAACAAAGATGAGGACAATAGCCTGAATAATGTAAATAGTGTTCTTAAATCTTGTTTTCAATTGAATGTTTCCCTTCTGCAAAAGCGTTTGCAACGATCGAAAAAAGTAGTAATATATAAGACGGATGTGGGAAAACAGACCAACAAATTTCAATCTTTTTCCTTTATTATTTTCGCAGTATGCAGCCTTGATTTGCCATGGAACTGAACAATATTTTCCTTATTTATCCACTGTGTACGCTGCTACTGTCATGAAAAACTAAGGAACTAAGTAATTTTCATGTACTCTAAATTTATTTTTAACTGCTACATATGATTAATAATGAGGATGAGGCTTTCATCATTACAATTGGGTCAACAAAACAAACTACTTATGACTCAACCTAATAAATTATAGGCAAGTAGATTTATCCTCTACTGATATACTACCCACTTGAAATTTTTTTACCTTTTGTTTTCCAAATCAACTTTGAACAAGACTAGATAATTTGAACAATGAGTTAAAATCTCACACCAAATTTTAGTTTCCTAGCTTTAAATCAATTTTGAGGAAATACAGTCAAATATCGGCATTGAAAATGCATTTAAAAAGACATACATTTGGCAATATTTGATTGAAAAATGACATTTCAGGAATTAATTTAAAAAATTGCATTCTTAATAAAGATATTTATATTACAAGAAAACTAATTCAATCTAAATATTTATATAATCATATAAAAATTTTTATTGTAAGAGCCTTTAATAACAACGGAAGCTCTTAGTTAACGAAATAAGGTTTTTGCTAGAATGTATTTGTCTTGCATCAAATCCGTAAACAACATGAGAAGCTTCAGATGTTAATTCACTGTTCTTTCAACACTGAGAAAATAAAGAAAAATCAGGAAACTCTAATTTTGTTATCCTTAAGAGATAACTGAATTTCATATTCTGAAAAATTTTCAGTGGTTACAGATTTACAAATTACATTTTGAGATAGATTATCACATCATCTAATAAATTCCGGATCTAACTAATAAAACAACAACTTTTAGGTAAAATAGATTTTATTCATTAACATAGTCTCTTTCTAGGGTGATGCAATGATTCCAACGCTTCTCTAACCATTCAATGCCTTTTTGGTAGTATAGTGGGTAGGCGTTCTTTTGAAGGGTAGTTGTATATTGTTGCAGATTAACGGAATTTGACCTCTTTGTAGATAGCCCACTATAAGTCATAAAAAGATTATAAGTCAAGAAAAGCAAATTGAGTTGAGAAATAACATTTTATTTAGGCACATATCAATTAAGGTTTTTACAATTCAAGTAATTCTTTAAATATGGGCCCAACGGACGTTAAAAGTTCATGGCAATAAAATACTGAAAAGAGAATTAATACTATGTGGTATGTGGGAGCGTTGTAAGTAAGGAATGTCTTTGATGTATCCGCTCCTTAGGTCAGTAAGTAGTTTTGAGACAGCGAAGAAGGAAAAGGGAGGTAAGGGAGGCGAGCATAGTAAGTCGCTTGATGTCGATCAAGGGAGATACTAATTACACTCTTCTCTGTTGATATATTCCTGCAGTATCATCGAATTCTTTTGGTTTCTGTTGATTGACATTAGTGAATCGAAAATTTTAAAAGTCAACGTTCAGTTTCATTTTTTCTGTTTTTTTTTTTTTCATTATTAATTGTTTGCGCCAGGGGACTATTTACTCTTCGACCACGTGTCTGAAGCACATGGAGTTTATAGTGGTGTGTCCGACGGACGTTAGGTTTTTCATTTTGGTGCCGAAATGCTGGAAAAAGTAATTTTACTTGAAAGAGAAGCGAATGCTTACTGTAGTGGGAGAGGCCGACGGACGTTAGGTTATTCATTGCAATAGAAGGCCGACAAGATAATTCATGCTTACGGTAGGTGCGGGGTTTGTATGTAAGGAATGTCTTTGATGTATCCGCTCCTTAGGTCAGAAAGTAGTTTTGAGACAGCGAAGAAGGAAAAGGGAGGTAAGGGAGGCGAGCATAGTAACTCGCTTGATGTCGATCAAGGGAGATACTAATTACATTCGTCTCTCTCGAGTCTGTCTGGCGATGCTTTTTGTATCTGCTTTTTATATCTTCTTTTTGGATCGCAGCAGATCATTTAGGAATTCACAGTTGTATTTGATAATGGGCTTCCCATTGGCCGATAAATAAACTCCGCGTAGGCTCACGAACTGGAATTTAATATTTAATTAATTTTTAGTTTTCAACCGGAACATCTGCGTCGATCCTGTTGAGCACCGACTAGTTTTGGTCATTTGCTTTTTGGTCGTGAGAGTGCAAACATCCGGTCTACCGCTTTACTCGGTCCACCAGAGTAGAACGATTTGTCTTTGGCCTCAAAATACGCCTCAGTTTTCGATATCAATTCTTCATTGGAACCAGATCTCTTTCCATGGAGCTTTCTTTTGAGGTCTGCAAGCAGCCACTAGTCGCTAGAGTCAGATCTGGAGAATAGGATGGATGCGAAATCAATTCGAACTGCAATTCATGTAGTTTTGCCACCATTGCAATCGACTTGTAACATGTTGCGTTGCTGTAACACTCTAAGTGTTCCTTATGCACACACGTTAAACTAAGTATCGACGAACCCTGGATTCGAACCTCGGAGATTTGGAGAATATCTCTCTGCGTATATATTTTTTTCTTTTTCTTAGGAAGAGCTAAGAAAGAGAGGAAGAACAAAATGAGCGCTGGGGTGGCCAAAAGATAGGGGAGAGGCGTAGCACAAAATATTCACAAAATGACATCGACTGATATGATAACAACTGAACAATGACCAGATGCCAAGCCTGTCTCGCGAAGAGAGAGAACTCTGTTACTTTTTTCCTTGTTTGTTTGTTTCTCTCCCTTCTTCTCTCGGAGAAAAAGATAAAGAAGCGACTAGAAACGGAATTGTTGATTCCGAAAAAAGACCACCCATGTAAGGTGAATGCACAAGTCAACAGAATCTTTTCTCCAAACTTCCAGATCGGCAGACATCAGCTCGAAGTTGTAAGTGGGTGATTTAAGCCAGACACACGAAATTGACATTAGACTTTTATGTAGAAACATTTCGAACACTTACCAACCCACGCCATATTGGAACAATTTCAACAAAAAAGCAACGGATTTGAAAAACAAAATAAGAAACAAGTCAGAGAGACAAGAGGGAAGTCAGAGAGAGACGCCAGAAGAACAGACCCGCTCGAGTAAAGACGCGAGAAGTTCTCTCTCTAGTAGACACGTCCAACGTTCTAAGCGCAATCCAAAGGAAGTGAGGCATTAAAACTGTATTACCTCTAACAACAAATAGATATAGTAGCATCAAGTAATTTGTGGACGCTGAAAGTATTGGGATTGTATGTTCTGATAATTTCTATTTTTTTTTTACTCTCTTCCTCTCTTTTGCTGTACAAAGAGTTACATATAATCATTTGTCTACATAGACTGACCTTCGCTACTGCCTTATTACTTTTTGTGTTCTTGTCTGTTTCCCTTAATTTTTCATTATGCACCCAACTGTCTCTTGATTTTCAGCTGTCGAGGAATGCAGCACGACCGCCCCTTTTTCTTCAAGTCCTTAACTTTCTCTGAGATCAGAAATCAGAACGTGGCAGGAGAAGTGGGGATTCCAGCTGATCATTTGACATCTTCTATCACCCGAGGACGGAACGGAAGTGAACAGCTGCAGACTCAGGTGCGACTAATTTCTATCTATGTGTCAGGACCGGGACTTATTGAGTAATGTGTTAATTCTGACCAATATGATCAATAGAGCCACTGATTTTATAAATTCTACTTGTGGCAAATCATAATAGTCTTTTTCACACAATTTATCTAGTGGTCGTGTAAAAGCAGACGGGCGTATTGTCGTACCATAAACTTCTTCTCCAGAGCACTTTCAAGGCCTGCTTTACATCCAGTATTTGTATTTGAAAAACAGCCTTAAGACTGTCCATATCAAATTCTTCCAAAAAACTAAAACCTTTTTCAGTTAGAACAGCACCAGTGTTGTAGCAGCTAGAACTATATTATGAATCGGGTACTTCCAGTCTCAGTTTCTGTCTGTCGAGTCAATGTTAAATATTGTTCTGGGCCCCTTTCATTTTTAGTTTAATGTCACCATTCTCCCCCATAATTTCTTTATCCAAGAAAGTTTATTAATCTTACTATCAACTCCTAAGCAGACAAAACTTTTAATACCTTCAGTTCAGTATGTCTTTCATATGTCATTACTTATATTTTAGCCTTTGCTCTCCGTTTTTTTTTTTGTTTTTTTTTTACTTATCAATTATAAAGTTTTTAATATCAAACACTGGGTTGAAAAGGCCTATGGTCTATAGTAAATATAAGAGAAAAGCATTATCAAGAGATGCACCATTTCTGAGAAAACATCTCCCCTATATTGTGTTTTTCTTCTGATACTAAATATCATACTTAAAAAAAATCCTATACACCAAAAAAAACTAAAAATTGTTTTAAAAACATTTTTGTTCGAAATTTTTATTAAGCTTTTTAATTTTTCATTAGCAAATATAGTCTTCACTTAATAACAATAACCTAACCACCACAAAACTTTGAAGAATTTTAAAATATTTTTGAAATTTTATAAATTATTATAATTAAAATACAAAAACATTGAAACCATTCTTGTAAAAATTCATTAATCATCGAAAAAAAATTATTACTTCAGACTATAATGCTTTATATATATATATATATATATATATATATATATATATATATATATATATATATATTGTCATCCGCAGACAGATCTGTTTCGCTGTATCACAGCTCATCAGTACGGTTAGACTCCGATTGCTTTTCAATACAGGATTGAAACCCGACCGAATTGGCGTCAGTCGGCGATTCTACCTCTGGGCTATGGGCGTTCGGTGGAAGAAGGCAGATCTTTTTAGCGCTTATATTATCATTATACGCGCCCAATAGCAAGAGTGCTCTAATTCATTTTACTGAATGAGCGATGCGTATTCAAAAGCTTTTAAGCAATTAAAAGCTTATCTAATTAAGTAAGATCATAATTTACTGCAATTTTTATTTTACTATTCGAGGCAAATTTTTAGTAAAAAGGTTAACTTTTTTGAAAAAAGAAAATTAGATGATTTATATTCCTCGATGCGTCCTGCATTTAACTAATAAAATCGATTTTCCCAACAAAATGTAATTTCTTGAAATTTCATGTAATTACGTGGAGTGGGAATAACAGGTGTAAAAAAATTATTTTTACCAAAATTTTTAAAAATAATCATTTAAAAATAATTTCATTTATTTGTAAATAAGTCCTGAAAGTTAAAATTCAACTATTATATGAATTTTGCAAGAATTTTCAAATTAATGTGTTTTTCGCCGGATAAAATCCGAGTTTCGTAATATTCACAGTAAACACTGGCAAAAATTTGTTTATCTGCTGACAAAATTTTTACCAAAATTTCAAACGTGTTAAGGATTAAAAAAATTTAAAAAAATAATAACTAAAATTAATTTAGAGCTTTCCTCTTAATAACAATTTAAACATTTAGACGAAAAACCTATTAGGTTTGAGGCCTTTTTACTTTATACTATGCTGTTTTTTCAGCGAATTAATGGAGGTATCTATTTTAAAATAAAATTTATAAAGCATGTTATTTTCTATATCAATTATGTTTACTATTTTATCCTTATATTTTCCAGCATTTTAGTTTTAAATTGATTTATACTCACTATTTTCTATCATAGCAATAATCCAGCCTGCTATTTCGGTTAACACCGCAACAATTTGAAACTGCAATATCGGTAATTATCAAATATTTATAAATTCATTTGATGCACCTGTTATTGTGCAATTATAACAAAAGAACCATTCTATTTTCATTTACAATTATTCACTTGGCAATAAATACTAAAAAATAGTATGAAATACATAATTTCTTTTAAAACACTGGGGTTGCCTAATAATTATGGCAGGTAGTGTAGGTAAATAGTACGGATAACCGATGGAAGTTTTTCATCAATATTTACTCAAAAGACTTACCTAATCGATAACAAATTCTTCTTTTCAAACGTTGTCTTTCTACTTTTTCAAACCTCTTCAAACTGGTTGAAATTCCCGATATGTGCAGATCAAAACAAAATTAAGCAGCGTAGAGCCTGGACATTTGCAAAGTCAACTAGTAGAATGAGCAAAGACCTATACGGAATCTTCCTACCAAAATTTTCGAGTTCAATGGTTACATCGTAAACATCATCGTTTAAAAAATAAGTGAATGTCTTTTATTATTTTCAACCTTGTTCATAAGATTATGTGTACGATAAAAAAACAATTTTTGTGCTAGACTGCCAAGGGAATATATATATAGTCATCCGCAAACAGATCTGTTTCGCTATATCACAGCTCATCAGTACGGTTAGACATGATCGCCCAGAGCGTGTATCACGTTATGCACTTAACTGACTGAATCCAACAACAATCATTTATTTTATACCATATTCTTCAGAATGAGTATACCAGCGCAGTCCATTAATACAAATGGCTACGTATACGGGCGTGCGGTGAGATGTTTAAAAAATCCTTATTTAATTAAAATTAAAATTTTACCTAATAATTAAAGAAAAATAAACGTATAAAATGTTTTTAGAACTTTAATGTTAAAAATACATCTTTTGATTTGTGAAAGTATTATAGGGAACAACCGCGAAATACAGGCCAATGTAATATTTTTACCTTAAACATCTAAAGTTATGGTCCTATTGCGTAAAAAAAAATTCATACTAAAAATGGAAAAAGCATTAAATTTTTAGGTGAAAGCTATAAATAAAAATCTTATTCAGCTGATGACATGTTACCTGAGACTGCATTTTAATTTTTATTACTTTTTTAAAATTGGGTTAAATTGGTTGACATACTTAGACAGTTCGATATCATTCGCATATTTCGACATCAACGATATTCCTAGTCCTTCATGTTTGTTGGGTTCACTTCGTGCTAATACTCTAAGGAAATGAATGAATCCATCTCTTAGCCACTCACTCCAACTATGGGCTAATAGAGTTGCCGTCTCGATGATCTCGACTGCGATTGGCTTGTGCTGTGAATAATAATTCTTCATCCCAGAAATTCAGACAGAAGGAAAAATGTGTGCCCAGAATCAAAGGCTAGCAGCTTGGAATGAAAAATCAGAGAGTCGAATTCTAGTCGTGTTCATTACATTTCCTTTAGGAAAGGTACAGAAGGTAGCGGTGTAGAGTGACAAAAAAGGACTACAAATAAACTTTAAGAAAACTGAATACATGTTCATCAGCAAAAGGTGCAACCCAAAATGGCAAATACAGGTGGGGGATACCAGAATCAAGCAAAGTAAAAAAATGTACATACCTAGGAAGTGTTCTAACAGGAGACGGAAAATGCGACACAGAGATCCGAAGGTAAATTGGCATGGCAAAGGACGCGTTCCAGAAGCTGAGTAAAGTACTAAGACACAGGAAACTTTCACTAGAAACAAAGAAAAGAGTGCTGGATTGCTATGTGATGTCAGTTTTTCAATACGGCAATGAATGCTGGACAATATCATCGAAAATGAGGACAAAACTGGAAGCAGCGGAAATGTGGTTCTACAGAAGAATGCTGCGGATATCGTGGACTGAGCATGCAAGTAACGATGAGGTGTTGGAAAGAATGGCAACAAAAAGGAAATTAATACTGTGCATCAGGAAGAGACAACTGAAGTTCCTGGGACACGCAATGAGGAAGGAGGGCTTGGAGAACCTAATACTGATAGGCCAGATAGAAGGAAAAAGAGACAGAGGAAGGCAGCGAATAATATATTTGCAGGGCCTGATCAGGTGGATGACGGAACGGGGTTTGCCAGGAGTAACAGGAGCAAACATCCTAAGAGCCACAAGGGATAGGGAGACGTGGAGAACCATGATCGCCCACGTTCTGAAGAAACAGGGCACATAGATGAAGAAGAAGAAGAAGAAGAAGAAGAAGATAACTCTACCTCTTCCCTTCGGCTATGGGTTAAAAAACAAGATAGACTGAGCTCGTTAGCTGTGGTTGGGAATTAATCTAAAAGAATTGTAAGTAGGTACTTAAACCAACCTAGAGAAGATTCAGCACCATCGGGTTATTTTCCACAAAATACAAAACTGCTGCTATGATTGCAGTACATGTGGTGCGTATGTGAGCCATGACGAAAACCACACTTTTTCGAGCATTGTGAACTGACACTACAGAATCACAAATAACAGAAACGGCGTCACTTGAGGACTTTCAGCAGTAGCAACAGCTAAAATGGATATCACCTGTAACTCGAAGAAAAAATAATAACATAATTTAGATGCTGTTATTTCAGTCAGTTAAGTGTCATACGTGATAAACGCTTTGGGCGATCATGTCTCTTTCGAGACATGACTGACTGGGCAGAAGATTATCCCGCAGTAGGTTGCCATTGCTTTCTGTGGTAAACTGGTTGCCAGCCAAGGCTATAGAACCCAATCTGTCCTGTTATTTAACCCATAACTGGTGGGAAGAGACGGATTGATACCTTTCTCAAGGGTATTTGTGCGTAAGTGAATGCAAGGAATTCAAATGGAATATCAAACTCGGCTCCCCCGATTTGTCGTTCCGAGTCGATATCCACTGATCCACAACGCACATAGAGGTTAGGAAGTAAATCTCACGTCAATACTGATAAGAGCTAGTGAACTTGAAACCTATTTTGCTGAAAAATTCCATTAAGAGAAACATTTTATAAATTTCAAATCATAGTAATACTAGCTTCTCGCTCAATGAATATTATTTTTTTCTTTTAATGAAACGGCAAATGTTACCGTTGACATAACGACCCTAATAGGTTACGGTGATCGTGAAAGGAATCTAAGGGAGGTAATTCAGTATGTTATTAATATTCAGTGACATTGATATGTTAGATAATGTTGTATAAAAGTGTTTTGTTTTGTTTCGTTTTTTTTTTTTCCTTTTTTTTTTTTTTTGTTTTGGTAGGAGTCCATCATTACATTTATTGGTGTAGATACATATAATGGTAGGAACGGTCAAGTTGAGAAGTATTGATATAGACACTAGTATCTTGATTATTTCAGTCAATACGCATCCTTGTACTGTACTGTACTGTACTGTATTTACCGTGGTTAACGAAGACTTAGAGGAATTTGGTGCAATTTTGCAAATTTTGGTGCAATTGTTTAAAAAATCCTACATATGATATTACGGGATGAATTACGAATTCATTCTAGTCGTAAATGAGGTACCTCCACAAATTCGCTGAAGAAACAGCAAAGGATAATGTTAAAAAACAAAGTTTATCGTCAAAATATTTATGCTTTTAAGAAGAAAAATCAAAGTATTTTTTAATTATTTTTTTTTTTAATCCTTTCTAACAGGTTCGAAATTTTGGTTAAAAATCATGTTTTGACTTTCGTTCAGCGAATGACCAGATTTTTACTAGCATTTACTATGATAAACATACCACCACCAAATAACTGAAAAAAAAAAACAAACAAAAAAACAAAAAACAGCATAGTATGAATAAAAAAGGCCCCAGATTTAATAAAAACGAACTTGTCCCATCCAAATGTTTATGTTATTCAAGAGGAAAGATCAAAATAATTTTTTATTATTTTTAAAAAATTTTATCCTTTTCTGTCACGTTCGAAAGTTTGGTAAAAAATCTTGTTTTGATTATAGTTAGCGGGTAACCAAATCGTTACGAGAGTTTACAATAGAAAACGTAATAAATTCAGTATTTTTTTTTTTTCATTAATTTGGAAATTCTTGCAAAAATCGAATAAATGTCAGATTTTTATGAAACTTTCAGGACTTATTCACAAATGAATAAAATTATTTTTGAAATTATTATTTTTAAAAAATCTTGGTAAAAATAGTTTTTTTTTTTGTTTTTGTTTTGTTTTTTTTACATCTGATACCCCAACTCCACGTACATTCATGAAATTTTAAGAAATTAAATTTTGTTGGGAAAATTTGTTTTATTAGTTAAACGCAGGACTCATTGGGAAATGTAAATCATCTTTTTTTTTGTTTTTTTTTTAATTTTGTCTTTATTTTCGAAAATCTGCTGCCAATAGTAAAATAAAAAAATTCAATAAAACTCTGACATTATTTAATTTGATAAGCTTTTAATTGCTTTAATAAATAATATATATTAAGGACATAAAAATCGATTAATAATAAAATTTTACAATAAGTTTTTAATTTTTTTAATTATAATTATTTATAAAGTTTCAAAAGTATTTTTAAAATACTTCAAGGATTTGTTATAGTTAGTTTCTAAATTTATTAAGTGAAAATTATATTTAGTAATTTAAAATTGAAAAGTTTACAAATCGTTGTGCCTTCGTATTTTTAAAATGAGTTTTAATTTTTTTTGTGTGTGTGTATATTTGAACATTATTTTTAGTATGGTAATTTGCATGTGTACATTGAAAGGTCATGTGTTTCAGGGTTTTTTCCCTTTGCACGAAAACATTTGTACAATTATGTCACTTGTGATCGCCATACACTTATCTTATCTCTTATCTGTTAATCTGTCAACACATTTCAAATGTGGTTGAAAGGTTAGAAATTTCATCTCTCTTTTAGAAATAATTTTATTCTAATGTTCATGCTATAAATAACAGTTGGGTAAATCAGATTAATATATCATTAAATTTACTAATTTTCCAAAAATAATGTCACAGATGTATATTTAATTTTGCAAGATTTTTAAACCAAGAATTTGCATTTTTTACAAATGTGTCGATCACTCAAAAATGGCCGAAATATTGAAAGATTTTTTTAAAAATTGAAAAAGTTTAGATTCTAATCAATATAATTTCTGTTTGAAATACACCAGAGTATTTTGTTTACTGAAAATAGTAAATTTAATCAGTTAGCTTTCAACTAAAACTAAAATAAAAGTGCCAAGAAAACTTTTGTTTTATTTTTAAAAATTCGATTTAAAGGTTAGTTATCAAAAATGAGTGGAAGTACCTAGATAAATGTAATATTACGAAACTCATTTTTTTTCCAATGAAAATCAAATTAATTTGGAAATTCTTGTAAAAATCAAATAGAGGTCAGATTTTAATTAAATTTTCAGGATTTGTTCATAAACAAATGAAATTATTTTAAACATCTTCATAAAAATATTTTTTACATCTGTTACCCACTCCAATTAATTTCCTGAAATTTCTAGAAATTGACTACTCTCCGCAAAACTTTGTTTTATTAGTTAAATGCTGGACTCCTTAGCGGAATGTAAATCACCTATTCTTCTTTTTCTTTTAATATTTTTTTAAACAGTCGTCACTTTTTCTGAAAATCTGCTCAGAATAGTGAAAGAAGAATGCAATAAATCTACGCGTTTTTTTTTAGTTAAGGTTTTAATGGCTTTTATAAAAGATGTATATCAAGAATATATTATTGCATGAAGAAATCTTTTTCGATGAATAATAAAATTTTACAAGAACTGTTTTCATTCTTACGTTTTAATTATAATAATTTATAAAGTATCAAAAATCTTTTAAAAGTTTTTTCAACCACTGTCTGTATTAGATTATTAAGTTATTAAGTGAAGAATATATTTAATAATCGAAAATAGAAAAGCCTAATTTAAATCGTCACACACTAAGAATTTTAAAATAATTTCAAAAATTGTTTGTGTAAAAATCTCATTTTTTTTTAAAGAATGGCACATCATAAGTGAGATATCATTAAAAGTAAGTACCTCAAAAAAATCGCTGAAAAAACAGCATAGTATGACGGAAAAAGACCCCAAACTAAATAAAACCAAAGTTTTATCGGCAAAATGTTTATATTATTATTTAGAGGATAGATTAAAGTATTCTTTAATTATTTTTTAAATTTTTTAATTCTTTCTAATACGTTCAAAATTTTAGTAGAAATTCTTGTTTTTCATTTGTCTGTGAGTGACGTAATTTTTACAAGTGTTTATAACGGCAAACGTAATATTACACAAGGCACTTTTTTGCCGGTGAAAGACATTAATTTGGAAATTCTTGCAAAAATTAAAATAATGGTCGAACTTTGATAAAAATTTCATTACTTGACTGAAATCTTTGTTGAAATAATTATTTTTAGAAAATATTGGTAAAAATATTTTTTTACATATGTTATCTCCTCCCATCAATTAAATTTTGGAAATGTCTAAAAATTTGCCATCGTTATCCATAAACCTAATATTAATTAAATTCAGGAGTCATTGGGGAATGCTAATCAACTGTCTTTTTTTTTTTCTTAAAAATTAGCACATTTTTAGAAAATCTGCTCCGAATTGCGAAAATAAAAATGCAATAAAAGTATGCCATTTTATATTTAGATGAACTTTTAATTTTTTTATAAACAAAATAAATCAATGATATCAGTCTGAATAGAAAAGAAATTTCCATGAATAATGAATTTTACAAGAATTGTTTTCATTTTTATTATTTTTATATTATTTTTTATTATAATAATTTAAAAGATTCAAATTTTTTTAAAATTTCCTCCTCCATTGTTAACGTATGGTGTGAAATTAATGCATGAAGACTACATTTACTAATCAAAAATCTAAGAGCTTAATACAAATAATTTAGCCGATGGATTTTTAAAATAAATAAAACATTTTAATTGTATGCATGTTGATTATTCGTATTTTCTTGATACTGGTGGCTGTAGAAGATGACATATATCATTAAAAAATCACGTATTTCAAAGGTTGCGCTCCATACATGAAAAAAAAAACTTATAAACATTTTCGGCAGGATACAATTATTTAATCTCGCTTCAGTGTTTCCTACGCCGTCGTTTCAACATTTGCTTTGTAAATCATCCATTTAAAATTTAAAGCAATTTGTATGTTTTAATTCCTAATTTCCTAATTTTGTTAAAATAAAATTAAAAATAAGAATTGTGAAATTCACAATTTTTAGAGGTATCTAAAAAGTATATGAAAAATAGATATTCAAAATAAAAATTAATAAATGCCATAAAATTTCATAAATTATTGAGTTACCTCTGCCGTTATATGTTTTTATTCTGTTATTAAATTGTAAAATTTTTTAACAGAATGTTTTATATTATTTTTATTTTTATTTTTTCTAAAACAATTTCAAATGAAGGCTACAAAGCTAAACTAACTAAAATTCTATAAAACATTGGATAATTGCTGAAAACATTTTATTAAATTTTTAATTTTAACATATAGTTAAAAAAACGATTTGTACGAATAAGATCTATACTGAATTCGTTTTCCATACTTGGCAATTTTTTGACGGCTATTGTATGGCATGTCAATTATCGCCTCTGATAAGGCAATGACAACTCCGATAACAGGAATACTGCAATTAAGAGACGCTTTTAAAGTACATTTCAGGCAGTAAGCAAGTAATTCTTGTTTCAAGTCAGCTTAAGGTAAGTTTAAATTCGGTAATTTGAATAAAATAATGTGTCAGCTATGTGTATTTTATTTTTGCAAGATTTTTTAAAACCGAGAATTGGCTTCTGCTTACAATCGATGCAAAATGTCTGAAAAATTGAATTTTTTTTTAAAAAAACAAAGAATTTTTAGATTCCGATCAATATAATTTCGGTTTGAAATACACTAGGCTATTTTGCTTACTGGAATTAGTACATTTAATCTCTTGGCTTTCAATTAAAGCTAAAATTAAAGCTTCAAAAATAGTTTTTTGTTCTTAAAAATTCAATTTTAATTTAGGTATCGAAAATGAGTAGAGGTACCTAATTAAAAGGTTACGTGTTTCAAGCTTTGTTTCCCTTACGAAACGTTCACTTAGGTTTCATCAATTTATATCAATTCTGGTCAACCATACTTACCTTGTCAACACATCTGGCCGTCATTAATCACTTAATGCGTCAGAAAAATATGACATCCACGATTAAGGAATACTTTTTTTTAAATTAAATTTCATGCTATAATCAAGTTATACTTCTTTCAACTCTGATTAATCTAACTTTAAATGTGCTAATTTAGGGAAAAGACGTGTCACAGACGTATATTTTATTTTTGCAAGGTTTATAAAACTGAGAATTAACTTTCGTTTACAAACCCGTCAATCTGTCAAATATGGACGAAAAGATGATAACTTTTGAATATTCTTAAAATGTTGAGATTTCAATTAATATAATTTCTATTTGAAATACACCAGTGTATTTTGCTTACTGGAAATAGTATATTTAAACATTTAGTTTTCAATTAAAACTAAAATGAAAGTTTCAAGAAAGCTTTTTATTTTTAAAAATCCACTTTAAATCTTAGGTAGCGAAAATGAGTGGAGGTATTTATAGTAAATAGTGGTACGACCGTGAGTCGTGGCAGCAGGTGGCTAATAACAACTTCAAGCAGTAGTTCTCTCTCTCTCTCTCGTCACGCACACCGTTCGAATACATGAGCTTCACTAGCGTACAACTGACCCGATAAAAGGAAGTGTTAAGGAAGTTTAATATATCAGTGGGTCATCACATTTCTAAGCTAGTATCAGTTAACAGAGAAGACATCGTTCTTCAATACACCAGTGTATTACTCAAACCATTCCATGATACGGTCACCATATTTACTGACCTCTGCCAACACAATCATCTTTTTTTCAGATGTTAGCTTTCACCTACTTGCCTAGGACCGACCTTCTTATGCCCCATCACTATCTCCAACTCCCAAAATTTAGATCACCGTAAGGACGAGCAGTCAGATTGCTAAAAAGTACATCTGAACGACACTGCAAAAGTACACGGGTATTTTTGTTTGTTTGAAATGTTTCCTTCCCTTCCTTTTCTACCAAGCTTTTTATGGCTGGTCGTAAATTTCGCCATAACATCAAAATAGTCACGTGATCTGATCCGCAGTACGCCATCAAGCAAGAGCAAACATCCCTGTCAGCTTTTTTTAAAAAATGCAACTCGCATTTAAACATCCGTATTACTCTCATTATAAACAAATTAGTGTGAGAATATTTTGAAGTTTTGTTACAGAAGTCTAGTAAGTTGGACTGTCCTCTGGAGCTTTAAAAATATGGCCTTGTGTCAGATGTGATATAACTCTGATGCAATTGCCAGCGTTTGGTAAGGCTTCTGAAAATTATTATCTAAAAGTGTTGCAAAGAAACTGTCCACAAGGAAGATTTCTTTATAAGTTTTAAAATGCATTTCATCTGAATTTTTAAATGGCCTCACATTTGCCCTTAGAAGATTCTTTAATTTTGGTCATTAAGCGGGTATATTTAGTTCTTTCAATTTCAAGTTTGTTATTTTCACATTCGCAGTAATCCTGTCAGGAGGGGCATATAGCTGTCTATATTTGACTATGGACTAATTACAAGGGTAGACCTGCCGGTAGCCATGAGTAGCAGCTAGTCTAGGACAACTTTAAAATTGAAATCGTGGAGAAGGCAAGATGAAACCGCACGATCTTTTCCAAAAATTTCATTCGCGGCAATTCACAGATAAAAAGAATAAAGAGAAAAAAAAGTTACTCTGGAGAGTCATGGTCATCTACATTCTAAAGGGAATGAGCATTAAAAAAATTAAGCGAAAATCAGTTTCAACGTAAGTGCATTGTGAATTTACAAGAAGTTCGGTATTCCTTCCATCAGTATGGCTGATGCTAACCTCCAAGGAGGTCACTCGTTGCGCCTTCTCGGTCTCACATTCTCAGTTTACATGAAGTGGAAAGACTATATTGAATCCATCACCAGGTCAGCTACTTAGTAAGTTCATTGTGTCTTGCGAGACAATTTTTATCTCCAGAATCCTGCATATCTATGAGTCTACCATTCGTTCATGATTAGAATATTGCTTCCACCTATGATCCGAGGCCCTTGCTATTTACCTTCAGCTCCTTGATAAGATTCAAAGAAGAATCAGCAATATTATTAGTTCTGATCTAGCGGCTCGGATTCATTTTTCCACCGCCCTAAAGTTGTCTCTATGTCTTTTCTATAAATATTTTTATAGTAATCTCTCTCATCAGAATTTGTCAAAAATGTTTCCACTCATTATTCTTAATTCTTTCACACCCTGTAACCATTTGTGTTTTACTGGCTTTCCTGCCTTGCATGGGTGATATGATTTGACAAAAAAAGAAACATCTGTCTATACCACATTAATATATACCATTTAAGGGAAGAATTTTCTCTCTCTTCCCCTCTCCCTCCCTTCCCTATCCCCCTCTCTCTCGCATGGCTTCTGCTCTGACGAACTTAGGTCACTGGTACCTCCTCCATAAGAATTTACTCTCGCAACCAGACTGGCAACAAGGTTCTACCCTTTTACAGTTAACTCAACGAACTGCAGGAGACAATTCTACTCCAGTAGCTTCTTTTCTCGCACTTCCAACCTGGAGAACTCCGTTCCATATACTCGCTTTCCTGACTGCTATAATCCCCAGGAATATAAAGGCAATGTCAATTCTCATCTCTCATCCACTTGACTCCAGTCCTTTCTACACCACTCCGTGTATCTTGTTCTTTTCCTTTCTCTCTGCTTTCGCAACTGTCTTCACTCCTGAGTTCACATCGTTCTCTTGCCCTTTCTCTTTCACCCCCTGTAGCTGGTTCACTCCCCTCCTGCCTAAAACTTTAACTTTCCTATGTAGCCCCCTGCACATCAGTGGCAGTACCACCTTGCTTGGGGTGAAATGATTAAAAAAAATAGGTGATCTTAGGCCTTTTCATATTTCGGTATTTTGTTGCTTTCAGCAATATGTGCTATTCTACCCGCCGTCTTTGTCTTGAGTGTCTGTATCGAGTAAGGGGGGGCGATTTAGAGTAGCACTTTCGTGCTTTATATTATTAAAGTCTCGCATTAATTTCGCCCAATTAACTAATATTTCTGCCACAATAAGGGATTGCGTATTTTTGGTTTTGTTTTTTATTAGTAACACTATTTTGTTTAGTTTCTTGTAAATAGATTCTCGCATTTGGGGTTTACATTTTTAAACTGCTGCTTTATTCCCTTCCTCTGACAGACAAAAATGGGGACTATTCTGAGAATCATAGAAAGCATGCCAGGATTCGTCATCGGAGACCACAATCTGAACAACATAAGATACGCAGATGATACAATGCTGATAGCAGACACGGAAAGGAAACTACAAGACCTGCTACAGAAGGTAGCTGAAGAGAGTGGTCATCACCAAAAAGAGCAGCCCAAAATGTTAAATACAGGTGGGGGATAATAAAATCAAGCAGGTACAAAAATTTAAATACCTTGGACGTCTTCTAACAGAAAACAGAAAGGGCAACACAGAGATTCGAAGGCGAATTGGCCTGGCGAACGACGCATTCCAGAAGTTGAGTAAAGTATTAAGAGAAATGAAAATTTCACAAGAAACAAAGAAAAGAGTACTGGATTGCTACGTGATCGCAGTTCTTCAATATGGCATTGAATACGGGACAACCTCAACAAAAATGAAGGAAAACTTTGAAGCAACTGAAATGTGGTTCTACAGAAGGATGCTGCGCATATCATGGATCGAGCATGTGAGCGATTATGAGGTTTTGGAAAGAATGGAAACGAAAACAAATTAATACTGAGTATCAGGAAAAACAGCTAAAATTCTTGGGACATGTAATGAAGAAAGACGGTTTGGAGAATCTGATACTCACAGGCCAAATAGAAGGAAAGAGAGGCAGAAGAAAGCAGCGGGTAACATACTTGACAGACATGAGCAGGTGGATGGCAGAACGGGGTTTGGGTGGTCTAACAGGAGAAAGAGTGCTAAGAAACAGCAGGGATAGGAAGACGTGGAAGGCCATGATTGCCTATGTCCTGAAAGGATATGGCGCATAGAAGTTAAGACTGTTAGATGGTGGTTGTAATAAGAATGGTAAGTAAGAATGTTTTGTCTTGGTGTAAGGAATATTGTGGTGTGATTGGGTCAGTAACTGTGACGATGTTTGAGTCACTAATTCTGGCTAGCTAGACTCAATCCACAACGTGGATGTGCGTTGTGGTGTAGAGGATATCGACAAATCTATTTAACACATTTGAACGATCAATAATTTCATCAATATAGCAAGTATAAAATTGATTGTGTCAAAACACAAATTTTATTGCATCTCATTTATTTGATGTAAGGTAAAAAAAAGAAACAACACTAAACTAGTAAACAATAAAAAAATCACTTACCCGCTCAACCTTTCTTTTTCCAGTATTCGTATTATTCATACCAATTTCTATAGTGCGTAATCTGCACCAAAATATCCACAGCACCACGACTCACATCTTAAATCGGAGAGAGGAGTTCGGTTTCGAGTTGAATTCGTTGCATTCACTTACGCGAAAATACCCTTTGGAAAGATATTATTCCTTCACTTCTCCCTTTAGCTATGGATTAAACAACAAGACGGATTGGATTCTATAGCCTTAGTTGGCAACCAGTCTACCACAGAAAGTAATGTCAACCTACTGCGGGAAAATCTTCTACCCAGTCAGTCATCTTTCTTTCAAGACATGATCGCCCAAACGTGTATCACGTACGGCACTTGACTGACTGAAAAGATACAGTAATGTGCAAAAATATTAAGACAAGAACTATTTTATCTTTTATGAGGCATCAAAATAAACTTTGAAATCATCCCTGTCCTAACACTTTTGCACACTACCAGTAGTGTGCAAAAGTATTAGGACAGGGATGATTTTCCTAAAAACCTCACTGAAATTCAAATACAGGGTGAAAAGCCAAGTAAATTGCTAATAAATATTGATTATTTAAAACTAGGTGGAGAAGAAACGTATGAAAAAGATTGTATATTTCATTTTCCCTATTTTCTATTAAACAAGTTATTTTTAAACTACTCATTATTCTATTATCTTTGGATATGACTGATTTTTTTTTCATATTGCCTCCTCTCGAATTGATAAATCTAATGTTACTTCGCAAGACATCTGCTTGGCAGGAGATATCTTGAAGAATCTTTTGATGGCAATGCCTGACAGAATAAAGGCTGTGATCAAAGCAAAAAGCTATTATACTAAATATAAATTTTTTTGTAACAAATAGTTTTTCTTGTTAAAGCATTTGTGGAGTAAATGAAATAAAATTACTTTAATTAGGATTGTTTATTTTCTGTCAATGTTCCTCATAAAAGATAAAATAGTTCTTGTCCTAATACCTTTGCACAGTACTATATATATATATATATATATATATATATATATGGTAGGTGCGATTGGTAAATTGTCGCAATTGTTTTATTATTTAAAAGCAAAAGGCTAGTATTTTTTCTTGTTAAAGCATTTGTTGAGTAAATGAAATAAAATTATTTTAATTAGATTGTTTATTTTCTGTCAATGTTCATCATAAAAGATAAAATAGTTTTTGTCCTAATACCTTTGCACAGTACTGCATCTTAGCGCTCTGAGAAAATAAGTTAACTCTTCTATCGCTAGATTGTCTTTTTAAGTTAAATAATAATTTTGTTAGTGAATATACCCTAAAAGTTTTAATAAAATCCGACAGTTATTTGATTTTTATAGAAATTTCTAGATCAATGTCATATTCACCTGAAAAAAAGGCCGCTAAAACACTAATTGTAAATATTATGCCGACCGGTGATGCAAACAGAAACTTGAAAAAAAAATATATATAATTTTAACCAAAAATTTCAACGTTTTAAACATTTTAATGATAAAACTTTGTTTTTTATTTAAACTGAGGTCTTTTTTTCATCGTTCTATACGATTTTTCTCAGCGCAATAGCGGAGCTCCGTACACTTGCTTGTTTGTATTTTCACACTAAGTAGTCCTATTCATGTAATTCATGTATTTTTTTTTTTTTATCTAGTATACCATTTTGGTTATTAATAAACCTACTTATGTACGGTACTTCGTCTTCTTCAGAGTTTTAATTGCCTTAAAGCTTTTATCTGTCTTCTATATTACGCACGCATATGACACGGACGCGTACTCTCTAGGGCAGAAGAAAAATAATATATATATATATATATATATATATATATATATATATATATATATAAACTAAGAAGCTCGTAAAAGAGTCTGCTATATAGGGACACCGGAAAAAGAACTCAATGACATATTTAGTGGTAAACCTTTAATATATTTTTTAATTAAATTTCCAGTGAACAATGGTCGACCACAACTAACAGTTTCAAACGTTTTGGGGCAATCACCAGGCCGACTGCTGATAAAAAACACGTGAGCCTGTTACTTGTGGTCAGCCACTGGCTTGATGATCGGGTGAAAATACATGAAACTGTTAGTTGTGGTCGGCCAATGTTCATTGAAAATTCAATTACATAACATGATTAGCCGCTTGGATCCAAGTATGCCTGTTTACTAAGGCGTCTAGTCAATCCCTGCTACTGACTTCATTTGTGTTTATTCAACACCCACAGAGAAAAACATGTGGTTTATACTGCAACTATGCTGAGCGTTAGAGTTTCTGGGAAAGAGCTCATTATCTGGTGTGATCAACAGTTTGAACAAGGCCAGCACGCTCAAACCCTCGGTCAAGATGACTTGTGACTTCCTGCTAGCACAACTATAGATGGCTCTTAGATAATTCCGTCTACTCAATTTCACTCACAAGACAAGTGTCAACGCGTGATGTGGCTTTCTGGCACTTTCCACTGGGAACGCGTCCCTAGGCCGATAACATCAAGAAGTCACCTTCCTAACAAATCAACCACGGTGAGTTTCGAACACGTGTCACATGGTCGGAAAGTGAACGTTCTAAACTTTATAAGAACGAAAAAAACTATTTTAAATCAATTATGAAGACAATCACGACGTACAGACCGTATTCAAGAACTAAGGATATTTCAAAAAAATTTAGATAGTTTTCAATACCACTTACACTCTTTTTTTCAACAGCGTAACAAAAGTACTTAGACATGTCTAATAAATTAACCGAAAGACCTCAGAAAAAACAATCATCTGGACAATTTCTACGGTCACTCAGTACGTAAAAAAAAACTCTTGTTCAAGAAAAATGCAATAAACATCCAACAGAAGTCCCTTTTAACGAAACAGATTATCTGTGAAGAGTTTGTTTGTTATACACAGTCAATCTTTCATCTAGAACTCACAGATCTAGAGGAAAGTTTGTAACATAAAATATTTTGTTCATCTAAGAAGAGAAGAGATGGCTCCCTGACAGTTATATTTAATTGAATTGTCGTAGACAAAACATTTATCGTTTGTAACCGTTCAGTAGATGATCATTTCTGTATTATTATAAACGCTAACAAAAAACAAAAAACAAAAACAAAAAAAACAAAAAACAAATGAGAAACTGAAACTATTTTGCTTTTCTATTCTTAAAAACGAAAACATCGTCTACGTTTGACGAATCACTGAAAAATAAACTTTGACGCCAGTAATTAATGTCAATAATAATTTTTAACTGAAAAAAATTATAGAATAGACATTTCTTAGTATTTGTTTATATTTCTGAAATGAGGTAGTATTTACAGTATTTACATTATTCGGACTGTTGTCTTCATCTTTGTTGCCATTTGTACGACGTTTCGGCCGTTGTACGCCCCGGCCTTCTTCAGGTGCTAGGAATTTCAACACTGGTGAGCAAGTAACTTACAGGGTTACAGGGGGATAAGTCATGACTACCACAAGTGGCACTATTACGCAAGGAATTATGAGCATATACCCCAGATTGTGATAAAGGGTTCGGTTTGAAATTCTTAGCGTACAACAGACGAAGCGTCGTACAAATGGCAACAAAGATGAGCACAATAGTCCGAATAATGTAAATACTGTAGACATTTTTTAGTTATACATTTCGTTCATTTTAATCTTTCCAGGTGTCGACGGCGAAAGCGACCATGTCCCAGTCATCTGCAAACTAAGATAAAACTCCGGAGAATGAAGAAGCCTAGCACAGCACCAACAGTGAAATACAATACGCTCGTGAATGACCTCAACCTGCATAAAGAATACACTAACAGCGTGAGAAACAAATACGAAGAACAAATTGGAAAAGGACACTCGAAATGGAACTCACTAAAGAAAGCGATGGTGACATCAGCAAACAATATTACCCCAAAGGAAATCAGGCGCAGAAGAAAAGACGAGTGGATGACAGAAGAGATTCTCGACATGATGCAAAGGAGACAAAAAATAACGCCAAGACATGGAAGGGAATACAGGAAACTACACAGGGAGATAAGGAACAAATGCAGACAGGCTAAAGAGGAATGGCTCAACAACAAATGCGCAGAGGTAGAGAGACTAAGCAGGACCAATAAAGCAGACATGCATAAAGAGATAAGAGAACAGACAGGACAAAAAACCTGCTCTCAACAGGATGCATAAAATCCAAGGATGGAACGATAATATTGGACAAAGAGAAAATACTCCAGCGATAGGACGAATATATAAAAGATTTTTTCCACGACAGGAGAGAACAACCAAGAATACACAAAGATGAGGAAGAACCGGAAATTTTAAAGTCCGAAGTGAAAGCTGCAATGGCCAAACTAAACAGAAACAAAGCAGCTGCTCCAGACGGTATTGTAATAGAGCTGCTGATAGCCTTGGAAGAATTCGGCATAGAGAAAATTGCAGAAATAATAAATGAAATTTATAATAGTGGAATAATACCCGACGACCTATGCAAGTCGATTTTTATATCACTGCCGAAGAAGCCAGGTGCAAACGAGTGCGAACTACACCGAACCATCAGCTTAAAAACTGATTGTCAGAATCCTGATGAATAGAGCGAGAAGTAGAATCAGTCCAGAGATAGGACAGGAACAGTGTGGGTTCGTCAAAGATACTGGAACAAGGAACGCCATATTTATGATCAGGATGATCTCTGAAAGGGAAATACAAATGAAGGACTTGTATCTATGTTTTATTGATTATACAAAGGCATTCGACAAAATACGCCACAAAGAATTAATGAAGATGCTCAGTAGCCTTTGGGAAAGACATCAGAGTAATCACAAATCTCTACTGGCAGCAAAATGCCTGCATATGGACAGGTAACTATTCCAGCAGATTTTACAAAGATAGAAAGGAGCGTATGACAAAGATGAGTCTTTTCATCGGATCTGCTCAACTTGTACAGCGAGAATATTTTGAGGACCCTAGATGCTATGCCATGATTTGTTATCGGAGGCCACAATTTGAACAACTTAAGATATTCAGATGGTACAGTGCAGATTGCAAACACAGAAAGAAAGCTACAAGACCTCCTACAGAAGGTAGCTGAAGAGAGTGACAAAAAAGGACTATAAATAAGAAAACTGAATGCATGGTCATCAGTAAAAAGAGCAACCCCAAATGCCAAATACTGGTGAGGGATATTAGAATCAAGCAAGTACAAAATTTGAATACCTACGAAGTGTTCTAACAGGAGATGGAAAGTGCAACACAAAGATCCGAAGGTAAATTGGCATGGCAAAGGACGCGTTCCAGAAGCTGAGTAAAGTACTAAGACACAGGAAAATTTCACTAGAAACAAAGAAAAGAATACTGGATTGTTATGTGATGTCAGTTCTTCAATATGGCAGTGAATGCTGGACAATATCATCGAAGATGAGGAAAAAACTTGAAGCAGCTGAAATGTGTTTCTACAGAAGGATGCTGCGGATATCATGGACCGAGCATGTGAGCAATGATGAAGTGTTGGAAAGAATGGAAAGAAAATTAATAGTGAGAATCAGGAAGAAACAACTGAAGTTCCTGGGACACGCAATGAGAAACGTGAGCTTGGAGAACCTGATACTGATAGGCCAGATAGAAGATAAAAGAAACAGAGGAAGACAGCGGATAACAGATTTACAGGGCCTGATCAGGTGGATGATGAAACGGGAGTTGCCAGGAGTAACAGGAGAAAACGTACTAAGAGCTACCAGGGATAAGGAGACGTGGAGAACCATGATCGCCTACGTCCTGAAACGACAGGACACATAGAAGAAGAAGAAGAAGAAGAAGAAGAAGAAGAAGAAGATGAGAAACCAAAAGACTAAGGTATCTTTTTACATTTATTATAACCAGCAAATCCAGGTTTTGAATGACATTCAAATGTACGGTTAATATGTATTCAACATTCAACTGTACAGTTAATATGTATTCAACGTTCAATTGTACAGTTAATATGTATTTCTCATAATAGTTGCATAATCCTAAATATTTCTTTCTGTCCGAGGCAATACTTTTAGTTATCAGAAGTGGCATTCCATTGTCATTGACTTGGTCTTTCTCTATTTTAGGTGCGTTGTGGTGCAGTGGATATCGGCTCGAAACGAGTAATCGGGGAGCCGAGTTCAAATTCCAGTTGAATTCATTGCATTCACTTACGCGCAAATACCATTGGGAAAAGTATTAATCCGTCTCTTCCTTCCAGTTATGGGTTAAATAACAGGACAGATTGGGTTCTATAGCCTTGGCCAGCAACCTACTGCGGGATAATCTTCTGCCCAGTCAGTCATGTCTCTTTCGAGACATGATCGTCCAAGCGTGTTTCGCTTAACTGACTGATTATATGGTCTTTTTTATAATCGTTTCAATGAAAGGAGACAGATTACAGAAAAGAAAACATTATAGGTGATGTTGTAGAAAGGATAAGAGAGAGGTGAGATACACAGAGATAGAAGATGGCAATTAACGTTGCATTTACACTTCTGGAGATTGTAGCTATCAGGGAAGCAAGCGTGAAAAAGAAAGTTCCCTAGGTGGGAAGTGCGAGGAAAGAAGCTGGTGGAGTAGAATTGGCGGTTGCATTTCCTTATTTTGATGGTAAAAAGGTGGGACCTAGTTACCAGTCTAGTTGCACGGGTAAAATCATGGGGGCGGAGTACCATGGAATAAAGCTCGTCAGAGCAGAAGCCGTGAAAATAATTGTAGAAGAGACTTAGAGCATCAACATTCCGTCGACAAGAAATTGGCTGAAGGCGAGCAACTAAATCGAGACTAATTACATTGCAGAACCTTCTTTTGGATTTTGTCGAGAACTCCAAGATAAACAGCAGGAGTAACTGACCAGATATGGCAACAGTATTGAATGCACAGATGAATAGTAGATTTATAAATGAGCAAGATGGATTCTAACGAAAAAACATTTCCTTGCTCGTCTTAGTGACCCGACCTTCTTAGCAATAGATATAGCTATTGATTCAATTTATTTATTCCATTTGAGATCGGATGAGAGAGTGAGGCCGAGGAGGCGCAGTGTATCCCTTTTTAGAAGACTAGTGAGAGCCATATTAATGGAAGGTAGGAAAGGTTCCCCATGGTGATAAAAGAAGAGAAGCTTCGTTTTGGAAGCATTAAAATTTACAAGCCATTTCTTGCCCCAATCCATCAGAGATTAGAGATCCATTCCAAGAGCAGAGGTTATATCTACTTTGTCAGCCCAGACAGATTTTTTATTAAGACTGAGAGTAGATAGTGGTATTATCTGCGGAGATGCCAACTTCAGAACTGACAACATCAGGAAAATCATTGATAAATATCAGGATGAGTGTAGAAACTAGGATAGAGCCTTGAAAGACACCCGCGTTAACATGAAAGGATTTGGAAGTATGCCCATTTAGAATGACCATCTTTGATGATTTGACAGGAACGACTGAATTAAATCAAGCAATCGTCCAGTTATACCATAGCCCTGTAGCTTGCACAGAAGTCCAGCATGCTAAACACTATGGAACCTTTTCGAGATATCCAGATCGATAATCTGGGCTTCGCCGTTCTTTTTAAAGGCCTGGTATATGTACTCGGTGATGGTCGTTAGCTCATCAGCAGTAGACCTGGCGAATCGGAAGCCATCCTGTTTGTCAGAAAATAGTTAGTTGGATGTGAGATGCTGAATTATTTCAGCATTGATAATAGCCTCGAACACTTTGCCAAAAATAGGTAAGAGGCTGATAGGTTGATAATTAGAAGGGTCGGGAGGCTCTCCAGCGTTTTTTAAAACGATAACTACAAGTAAGCAAGGCAATAGTTATAGAGTTTGAAAAGCACAGGAGAGAGTTCAGAAGCACATTTCTTAAGGACGATGACTGGAATATCATCACATCTTTTTTGGTTTATGGGAGAAATAATGTTAGAGACAAGAGGGGAGGTTATCTATGTATCACTCAGCTGGGACTCGGATGTAGAAGGGTGGTCGGGTGTGGGTACTCCAGATGAGTCAAGTATAGAATTATACGAGAATTTGCGAGCAAAGCACTAAACCTTGTCCGTTGTGGATGTGAGAACTTCAGAATTATTGAGTAGTGGAGGGATCGAATGTTTGCTGGTGTTTAGCACACTTTTGTCGAGCCGCCAGTAGTCCGTAGAGGCAAATTTGCTGGATGCTATATGCTGCTTTAGTATATTAGTAAACAACAACAAACATCATTTAAGACTCATTTGCATTCATTGCAAGCAGAGACAAAGAGCATCTTTTGTGGTCAGACGTGTCACTCTGGTAAAGCCGAAAGAAGTTGTTTCTGGGGGCAATGGCGGTCGAGCAAGCAGGAAAGAACCAAGAGAAGAATGAGGCTCGAGTCGGAACTTTCAGGATGGCATAAAAACATCAATGCAGATTTCGCCCCAGAGGAGACCACAAATGCACAGTTTTCAACAGGGAGAATATAAACTAAGAGACATCAATAAGGAAGTCGCGGAATGATTCCCAGTCGGCTCTTTAATAGCAGTTAGATATTCTGCTGGTAGGAGATTCCTGGAAGGAGTGGGAGTGGAAAGAGATATTAACGGAAACCACAGCATGATTAGAATTGTCAAGAGGGCAGAGATCTATGGCAAAAATCAGGGATAGAAGTGAAGCAGAGATCTAGCAGTGAGCCGAGTTCATTAAGGTTATTGGTGAAACGCGTGAGAAATTGAACGATTGAAAAGTTCATGGTATGGACACCAGTACGATCTGTGACAGAGTTTTTCAGACACTTGGCCCGGTTGGCATTAAAATCACCGAACACAAATTAGTAGCAAACGGATGAGAAAAAATGGCCTTGTCGATATTGTTCGAGATGCTACCTCGTACGGAACAGTCAGTAGAAGACGAGACGTGGTAGAGAAAGAAAAGATAGCTAACCGAACTTAATAGAAAGAGGCGGAAACACATCTAGAAATGGTCTGGAGGTTCAAGAGAATCACTCTGACTCGAAGGAAATGTTCGCTGACATAAACGCAAAGTCCATGCATATGAACAATGGACTCCTTTCTAAAGAGAAGGTAACCAGGGATATAGAAATCAAAGGAAGGGATAGAAGGGTCAAGGTTAGTTTCACAGATAGCTCAAATATCAGGGGAGTTTTCGTGAAAATAGGATTCAGCGCTGCGGATACTACGGACGTTCGAGAAAGGGATGTCGAGACTGCAGCATAAAGTGGCCTCAGGGTTGCCCACCGGAGGAACTTACTGGGACACCCTTCCATGAGCAAAATGACACGAGAACCCGATATTATTCAACTCTTGATCGGTGCGGCTTATCCAGACGCTACGCAAGAGTTCGATCTCCTAACTACCAGTCGGAAGCGGCAACCAGGAAACTGCCAACCCGGTACCCTCAATATGAAGAGACGTTGTCACCATCCACGCACAATACAAAATCCACTATTAAGACCTTAATAAAGGAAGAAACCGGTAACCTCTTCCTAAATAAAAAAAAGGATGAACGTCTACTCCTGTTCTAAGGAAGGGAAAAGAGTATGAACCGGACGATAGTAGGGTCTATCTCAGTCAGTTAAGTGCCATACGTGAAACATGCTTGGACGATCATGTCTCGAAAGAGACATGACTGACTGGGCAGAAGATTATCCCGCAGTAGGTTGCCATTGCTTTCTGCGGTAGACTGGTTGCCGGCCAAGGCTATAGAACCCAATCTGTCCTGTTATTTAACCCATAACTGGAAGGAAGAGACGGATTAATACCTTTCTCAAGGGTATTTGTGCGTAAGTGAATGCAATGAATTCAAATGGAATTCGAACTCGGCTCCCCGATTTCTCGTTCCGAGCCGATATCAACTGCACCACAACGCACAGGGTCTATCTACTCCAACTAAAAAAAAGTTAAGGAAAAACAAATTTAATAAGTTTACCGAGTTAAAGTCAAGGAAGTCTTTTTGCCAGGAAATTCGTAGGATTTATACACAAAGCTTTGTTCACCTCTTCTGATTACATGACCAAACCAGTTTAGTCTCTTTTTAATTAGAACAACACTGCTTTATCGGAGCAGTGAGATTTGCTACAAAAACAAACATCATTTAAGACTCGCATTCATTGCGAGCAGAGACAAAAGGTGTCTTTTATGGTCATACGCGTCTTATGATCAGACGCGTCTGGCAACTAATCTTTAAAAGGACCTCTAGTCGGTGGTTAATAGGAAGCAGAAATGGCTGGGAAATTTCAACGCCTTTCATTTAATCACGGCAGAGAACCTTTTCTGCCTGCTATCAGGATGGTTGATAAAGAATTACAGGAGAGCAGCATTCTATAACTTTTTTTGGGGGGGGCCTAACTTGACTAACTATAACGAGTCAATTGATATGTCCGCTGCGAAGATGGTTGGTTCATTGTGTTGTGCCAAAAAATTATTTTGTCTGAATCCATCTTGCACACTTATAAATCTATCATTCGTCTGTGCATTAAATACTGTTGCCATATCTGATCTGGTGCTTCTGTTATGCATCTTGAGGTTTTTGATAAAATCCAGGGAAGGGTCTACAATACTAGACATCTCGTCTGCAATCACTTTCTCAGAGATGTAACATGGTTTCCTTTTGTCTATTCTGCAAATCTTTTCATGGCAACTGATCGGATGAAGCTTTTTGCTGGTAGCCAGACTTCATGGAATTAAGCCCGCTAATCAGTTTTTATTATTTTATTCCTTATTTTAAGTTTCCGATTTGTCAATTAGTAAAATTTATTACTTCTCATGTTCTCTTTTCAATTCCGAACTTTATTACTATGCTCTCTCTCTCTCTCTCTCTCTCTCTCACACACACACACACACACACACACGCGCGCGCGCGCGCGCGCGCAGCGAGCGCACGCACACACGCACGCACGAACACACGCATATATATTACGATTGAGCTCTTAATTTTAAAATATTTTAAAAACAGTTTCCACTTCTGCAATAGATGCGTTACTCTTCAGAAATGAATTGAGTTCTTTCGGTGACCGGCGTGTGTATACACTGCTTATATACAACACGTTAAAATTTCCCTTCTCTGATTCAATACGACTATGACTATGACTTAGTGGGTAGCGACTCTGACTAACACTAAATCGTGTCGTTCGCCATGTGTTATCATACTGATATTTGCCGGGTGTTCGACCCGACATTGGTCGGCGGGTTGTATGATTGTGGAATGTTCTGCCCAACATCGGTTTTCGCGGGGTCGGGAAATTATAAATAGTTGGAAAACAGTGTGGGACTTGGGTCTTCAGAATCATGGTTATTAGGTGTTGATTTGACAGTCGGTACTATGGGGAAACGTGTTGGGCTTTGGCCGGATGGTATGTTCTGGTTTGGGCTCTGTCTAGTATTAGCGGTATAATCGATGTCGGATTAGATGCCTCATGGCTGCATAGGCTGGCGGTCAGTGTTGGGTTGGGTGCTTGCCTAGGGTTATTGTGTTGATATGTGCCGAATTGTGTACCTGGTGAAAATTCGTTGGAGCGTCTGAGTCGGATGAAGGTACCCATCAAATATAGGCAATTTAATGTCTAAGTAGTGTATGCATATATATATATAAGAGTGTACATTTGTTCTTTTGTACTAGTAGACATATTGATATTTCCTTTGTGTATATATATGTATGCATTTACTTGTATGTGTGTGTTTGTCTTACATGTATGTATGTATGCTCTTGTATGGGTATATGTGTGTATATAGATATATATGTGAATATATATATGCATATGTGCGTATATGTGTATATATTCATTATTGTATGTATGTATACATGTTCAGTTTTCCATGTATGCATGTCTATATCTATATATATATGTATGCTTGTGTATATATGTGTGTATATGTATGTGTGTATGTATATATATATATGTGTGTGTGTGTGTGTGTGTGTGTGTGTGTGTGTGTGTGTGTGTGTGTGCGCGCGCGCGCGCAGATAGATAGATAGATAGATAGATAGATAGATGTAAGTTTGTGGTCCTGGGTTTCACACTTTTGCGATCGTCAGACAAACTGATTTAAACTGGATATATGTAGAGATATATTGATGTATTTTTGTGGAAGTGGAATGAAAATTGGAAGGAATATTTGTCGTCGTGACGCCTTTTATACAAATGCAAACATAGATTAACACTTGTACACCCATTGACGTGCGCAAAGACACACGCGCGTGCGCGCTCGACCACTATGACATAGGCATAACTGCATGAGAACAATATGGGGCTTAGCATATATATGTATATGTATGACGTTTTGTACATGCATACGCATTTGATTGGTGTATAGTGTATCTACCGAGTTTGATGCCAGAGGTTCAGTGTATTTCCATCTATGTGGTTATATATTTTTTACGATCTGTGGAGTTTTTAGTCGTGTAAGTTTTTGTTTTTAGCTTGTGTATTTGCGTAAGTATATATCTAATTATGTTTTGAAGGTTCATGCACTGAAATATGATTATGTCTGCCATGACCTCATTTATTCAAGGCTAGTCATGTTACGAATCTGCTCTGACTGCATCCAATATTGTGGTAATTCAGTCTGAGTCCAAATAGACCTTTAAAATTTAACAGACAAATTGACAAGTCGATAAAAACCAAATGTCTAAATTTGTTCATGTATATATGCGTGCGTATATTAATCTTTGTATGTGTCTGTTTTCCAGTGTATGTGTATATACACGTCTATTTTTCCATGCGCGGATGTTTGTAGGTTTATTTATATGTGCGTTTTTTCTCTTCATGGTTTAATATATGAATAACTTTCTAAATCTAATAAATTGTTAAACTTAGAAAAAGATATTTTTTTAATTTCCAAGTAATAATAAAGTAGATCTAATAGTCAATTAATAAAGCTGATCTCATTTTAATCAAATATTAAGACTAATGCCCAGCAAAATTATTTTTAAGTCTGCTCACATATTCTCCAAATTAGAAGATGCTTTATTTTGATTGGTCCGCATTGCACATACAACAATGCCTCCCCGATTAAAGGGGTTTTGCTTGTTTTTAACCTTTTAAAACCCTTCAACTTGAAATAAAACTCATCCCTTGACGAGACACAAGTAGTGTCGAAACAAAATAGCTACTTTTGTAGTGATACTATAACATATTCATGTTATAATTTCTGAATAAATATGATATATATATATATATATATATATATATATATATATATATGTATAAAGGAAAACTCAACACGTTATTTCAACTGGTTATAAACTATAATTCATTTCTATGAGCTTACTTAGCTCATTGCATCAAACCTTACAATATTCCTTCCATTTGGTACAAAAAATAGAAGGAATATTGTAAGGTCTAATGAAATGAGCTAATTAAGCTCATAGAAATGAATTATAGTTTATAACCAATTGAAATGACGTGTTGAGTTTTCCTTTGTAAATATAATTTGCTCTGGATAACATCTATAGAGCTCTCTATATAAATATAACACTTAATATTTTATATTAAGTTAATCTTATTGGATTATCCTCACCGTTTACGGACTGGACTGGACTGGATATATATATATATATATATATATATATATATATATACTAGCAGTATAGCCCGGCGTTGCTCGGGTGTAATGAAAGCTTTAAAACTAATCCATAGTCCTAGACATACAGACAGATAAACAGACAGGCAGACAGACAGACAGACACACACACACACACACACACACACACACACACACACATATATATATATATATATATATATATATATTATCGATTTTCTGCACTATTGTAAGAACCGCAACCTTGAAACTTCTGAACATCGTTTCTTATGTCTTTGTCTATGAGTGTATCAAATTTGATTAAAATCGGACCACGCTTTCTATAGCCCGATTTTTTGGATTATCAATTTTTATCGGGGTTACCTCGACACAAAACCTAGCTAAGAACACTCGCAGACGCATATAGTACAACTGTGTAAATTTTCAAGAAAATCGGTTCAGCCGTTTCGGAGTCTATAGGTAACGGACACACACACACACACACACACACACACACACACACACACACACACACACACACACACACAGACTAAGTTCCATTTATAAATAAGTTTAGATTTAGATATGAAAATATAGTTTTATGCTATCCTATATTTATAGGTAAAAGTGATAAATATTAAAAATAGATCTTATGTAAAAATAAAAGTGGACAGTGACGTCAACAACAAACGTCGACAGATTGCGTTGAAGCATGAAAAATTATATTACCACTTGTTGTTGACTTCAGTGTCCACTTATAAGATTTCTAAAGAACTGATAATTTTTTAAAAATTTTTAATCCGGCATTATTTTTTATTACTTGACATATTTCATCTATCTATTCAAGCGATTAATAAAGAAAAACGCCGGAGAAAATTTAATTCTTAAGCCTCTCGAATGCACAAGCCGATAGATCTAATTCACACGAAATTAAAAAAAAAAAGTAAAACCACTTTATTAACAGAAATAACGTTTACAATAATAAGAAACATATCTTCTGTTGTTTTTGCTATACAGATTTCGAATATTTGTTAGCATAGATCAGGAGTTTTCAAACTTTTTAACTTACGGACCCCTTTATTAAAAATTTATCCATGGGTGACACTTGCACCCAGAAATAAAAAAGTAAATTTGAACATCAAGTTTTTTTTTAACATCAATTTTTTTGTAGAAATAACATTGACATGTAATGGGCGATGGTGCAAGCTTTTGTCATCTGATAACATTAATAAGTAAAAATAAATATCCAGACATTGAAAATTTATACTTTGAATTTCACGTTATGAGTTAATCCACAGACCCCCTATCTTATCCTTGCGGACCCCTGTGGTCCGCGAACCACAGTTTGAAAACCCCTGGCCTAGATGATGTGCATTTTTGTCCTCAAAACAGATATTCCATTAATGCTTCAATTATCAATATTAATATAGATTTGAGGTCGATTACCGAATAACTGCACTGAACATACAATGAAAAGTAATTGTATTTTTTCTTGTAAAACATTTTCTGTGCGTGTGTGTGCATGTATGTGTACATATGTGTGCATCGCATGTAGACCTGGTGGTCCGAACTTCAACATGATCGATTTGTCATGAGGCTTATTTTTTGATCCCAGAGACACTGGAAATCTCATACTGCGGTGTAATCCAGTGAACATTCTAGCAAGACGATTCATTAACTCCTTTTACTTTGTTCTGACTGTTTTCTTCATCTTTGTTACAATATTCACGTTTAAGCCGTTGCATGCTCCGGCTTTCTTGGAATTCGAACCGAACCCTTTATTTCGGTCACTGGGGGGTGGATTTTTCTAATTTCACATGCCATGCCTCTTCCGGATATCTCAGTATCAGTTATTTTCCTTCAACTCAACTTTCCAAGTTGTAGCTAAGTATTGAACTCACAACTCTTTGGGTCACGTCACCAGAGCCAACCACCGTTTTTTATCCGCTTAGCCATGTGTGTATACATGGCAACAAAATATGACAACAAAGATGAGGACAACAGTCCGAACAATGTAAATAATTACAATAGCTTATCTCAGAAATATAGACATGCATTTTGTATGTTGGTTTGTTTCTGTCGGTGCAACCGAGTCAAAGGCGAAGTAGTTTCATAGCGGTGATGTAACATAATAGTGACGCAGACTAAACAAAACTGTCATTGTTTTTACAATGACATCTAAACACACATATGCACAAAGAAATGTCGAAGGTTAATAAAACAAAGTGAAATCATTTTATAGGATTAGTAAGTATGGGAAAAAGGTAATTGCTAGAGAAATCATTTTAATTTGTCAGATCAACTGGATTACAGCCTAGCTTCACAAAAATTACCCAGATATTTGGCATATTTTCTTCTTTCCTTTGTATAAAAAAATCAGTATTGGGAACAAAATTGCATGAGAAAATTGCTTTAAAAATATAATTTTCAACATCCGTTTAGGAAAACGTACTCATCATATAAAAATCATAACGCATTATCAAATATTTTAAATTAGGGGTTAAAAAAGAGTTTATATGTGCCTTGATTCTACGACTAGAAAATTTAAGATTTCATATTTGCCTTGCATTGCGTAATAAGTAGATTCGGTAGTAGAAAAATTCTAAGGAATTTATATTTGCCTTGTATTGTGTAAATTGAAAGAATTGGGATCATATTCTTCCATACGTTGTCATTTGCACAATAATAAATACTTGCCATATGTGTTTCCCTATTTGAATTTTCTGATGAATCTTACTTTTTAATTTAATTCGTTAAATATTTGAGTTTTATTAACTGTAGCAAAATATTGAAATAATAATCATAAATATGAATGCCGATCATTTTTAAAGAAGAGGGAGGGTACAAATAAAGATTTGAAAGTTTTTGATTTCTATTTCACTGAAGCAGACGGCAAACGCACGAGAACGTTATAGCTTCCTATTTATTCTCTTTTTTCTTTTTTTTTTTCATTCACTGCTACAAAAAAGCGCTCTGATCTCATTTCTATCTTTCTTTTCGATCAAAATTTAATAGTCCATATTTATGAGCTATTAGCAGAAGGCAATGTACTTCATAGCTAAATAACTAAGAAATAAACAGAATTATAAAATAATTTTACGAATATTAGATAACTGATTTCACTGTCGTCATTGCACTGATTTCACTGTCGTCATTCTTCTTTATTTTCAATACATATTACAGAAAATAATTTTCAATAAGAATTATGAACAAATCATTTGCATAATAAGCATAATATTTTTATCCAGTTGGTAATAGCTTGCATTAATTGTTGATTGCTAACAATCCCATTTTTTCTTGATTCTCAATGCACAATATAAAAAGATCCGAAACATGGTAATGGAAATTTTATAACAGAAATTACATTTATCAATATTTTTTTCTTTCGTCAGAAAAAATGATATTTAGTTTTTTTCTTAATTTCGGAAAATGGTTAAAGCTAATCAATGTTGTAGATGAACAGTGGTAAAACCAGTGGATAGCAATTAGAAAAAATGAAACCCTATTTATGTGCGCCAAACGAACGTGTAACGGGTGAAATAATTCAACGCGATTTTTTCTTCCTCACAAAATGGCAGTATTTAGGAGAACTGATAATTAAGTTTGTAATCGAAGATAGTTACAAGCTGAAGTTTTAGTGAAAAATTTCATTTTATAATGCGCATTCTGCGGGGAAAAAGTTCAGTTGAAGGCATTGACAGAAAAATATTAAAATACAATATTAAAATAAGTATATAAAATATATTAAAAGGTGTGAATGTAGAATTATTATCATTGCTTTTTAATTAGTTTGATCTCATTTTTTAATTTATTTTTATCACTTCATTTGTGTCGAGTAGACAGTATGATGTCCTACGCGATGTGATAAAAAGCAACATTATAAAATGAAAAAAAAAATAGTCGAAAACTAAAAAGGAAATTGTTTGATCTAAGAAATTCTAGGACTTAAGTTTATTAAATGTAAAATGTTTTGTAAGAGGTTTTCTGTATGCCGTATTAAGGCATTGTTTACTGTCTCTAGAGTTAAACACTTTCTACACAATGTAATATTTCGTTGCTCTTTGAACAAATCTGCTGCCGTTTCACATTTATGATTTAAAAACCTGTTGTATTTTTTGTCATAAATGAACTTGTGCTGTTTAGAATAATCAGTTTCTTTGATATTAATAAAAACAATTTAAGACGAACTGAAATACAGGGTGTTCTCCCAAAATTGACATTATTTTGTAGTGTAGTAACAACCAATATTTTTTTTATTTTATTTTATTTTATTTTTGGAAGGCATCATGCTGCTTATAGAATTTTATATTTTTATTAAGTTAGTCAAGTCTTTCTCTAATATATAAATATATATATATATATATATATATATATATATATATATGGTAACGTCTTAGACCTCTCGACCACGAATAGCCTCCAGTCTAAACGAGGTTTTTATCAAATAAAATATATATATAGGGGGGGTTGTGTGTGAGTTGAATATATGGATTGATATCCGATAAAATAAAAAGATAATAATGATACTTCTAATAAAAATTACACATATTCTATACTCTTGTCTGCCAATAACTTCTCAACTTAAATCGCTAACAAATTAGCCATCCCTAACACTAAGATCGTTACCAGCAACTCTAAGATAATCAGTGATATAAACAGGGACAAAATTATACCAGACACCACTTCAAATGCCGAAATTTATCAGATAAAGTGTCAACAGTGCAAAAACGTCTACGTTTGGAAGACATCACTTGATCCAAAATCCCGCGTCTACGAACACAAGAGAGGCTGCGAATAGACAGACGTTCTAACTCTCGTTTTATATCGAAACAACGTTGGGCATAAATCTGATTTCACAAATGCTAGCCTAATTAAAAAAACAAAAAAAGACATAACGCTTTAAGGAGAAAATATTTTGTAAACATAATAATAACAGACACAGAGAAAAAAGGTAACTAAAATCGTTCCGATAAAAAAAAAACATTTATTAACCCAAGAATTATTACAAGAACCTTTAAGTTAAATTTTGGTTAAAAATACAAAAATGCTATTTAAATCACAATATTAAAGGCACCTCGCTATAAGAGAGGCACTATATATCAAACAATTTTCTCCTACCATCAATTTTACACTATTAACAATGGAAATGGAGTTTTGAAAGTTTAAAAAATAAAATAGACACTCATGCGATACCCAGTCGCTCGCATCACGTGATAGCTTTGAAGAATTCTCCTTTTCAAAAAACACTAAAACACAAAAAATTACATTACAGTCAAACATGAGGACATAACAGCACTGAAAAAATAACATCCTTGAAAATGGCCTGTGAAGAGTCTGAAAGTACTTGGAAAGTCGAAATTTATGGAACATATTCGGATGTGCGTTGTGGTGCAGTGGATATCGACTCGGAACGAGAAATCGGGGAGCCGAGTTCAAATTCCAGTTGAATTCATTGCATTCACTTACGCGCAAATACCCTTAGGAAAGGTATTAATCCGTCTCTTCCTTCCAGTTATGGGTTAAATAACAGGACAGATTGGGTTCTATAGCCTTGGCCAGCAACCAGTCTACCGCAGAAAGCAATGGCAACCTACTGCGGGATAATCTTCTGTCCAGTCAGTCATGTCTCTTTCGAGACATGATAGCCCAAGTGTGTTTCACGTATGGCACTTAACTGACTGATCTCCAGCAAAAAAGAAAGAAGTGAGAATACTATAAAATTTTTAAAAAATCAATAAAACCCTCCTTGTCGGTCGTTTTAATGTCACATGCTGAAATGAAAGATTCTTCCAAGATATACATTAATATATACGCACATATATATATATATATATATATATATATATAGTCATTCGCAGACAGATCTGTTTCGCTGTATCACAGCTCATCAGTACGGTTAGACATCCGCTTGCTTTTCACCCAGGATTGAAACCTGACCGAATTGGCATCAGTCGGCGATTTTACCTATGAGTTATGGGCGCTCGGGAGAAGGAGGTAGACTTTTTTAGCGTATGATGTATCATGCACCAGTAGTTAGAGTGCTCTAATTCATTACTGAATGAGCGAGGATATACAGTACTGTGCAAAAGTATTAGGACAAGAACTATTTTATCTTTTATGAGGTATCAATATAAAGTCTAAAATCACCGGTAGTGTGTAAAAGTATTAGGACAGAGGTGATTTTCTTAAAAACCTCAATGAAATTCAAATACAAAGTGAAAAACCAAGTAAATTGCTAATAAATATCGATTATTTAAAACTAGATGGAAAAGAAATCTATTAACAAGAAATTATATTTCATTTTTCTTATTTTCTATTAAAATACTCATTATTCTATTATCATTGGATATGACTGACTTTTTTCTTATTCCCCCTTTCGAATTGATAAATCTAATGTTACTTCTCAAGACACACTTTAGGAACAAATACAAGCTGCTTGGCTGGAGATGCCATTAGATACATTGAAGAAGATTGTGATGTCAATGCCTGACAAAATGCAGGATGTGATCAAAGCAAAAGGCTATTATACTAAATATTAAATTTATTTTGTAACAAGTATTTTTCTTGTTAAAGCATTTGTTGAGTAAATAAAATAAAATTACTTTTATTAAATTGTTTATTTTTGTTAATATGCCTCATAAAAGATAAAATAGTTCTTGTCCTAATACTTTTGCACAGTACTATATATATATGTGCATATAAATATAAACATTTACTGTTAAATATGATAGAAAATGAATGTCTGTTATGTTTAATTATGAGCTGTTCTTAGCATTGTTTTTAACTTCAATTTTTGGTGAAAATAAAGACACAAATTTCCAACATTTCGATATTTTTTATTACGCTTATTCTTGATCTAATTTTGGGGTTCACATGAGCCTCTTCAAAGTGGTTGTATGAACAGTGACACAAAGACATTCACTATCAAAGATGATATTCTGTTATGGTGACATGGAAGACTGTTAACTAACGATAGTGTTCACGGAATAGCAGTCGCAGGTCGTAAATTCGTGAAATATTAACAAAAGAACCATATGTCAAGATGCAATGTAATCTGTTGTGACTAGTTTGAAATCTAATATTTATTTAGTGTAGTTTGCTTTGTTTTAATGTAGATAGCCTCCAATATCTTAAGGTTCTTTTTACTGTGTGTATGTGTGAGTATTGTTATTGTGAGTATTGTTATGTTATCGACTAATATTTATCTAATATTACGTACATGGCTATTTTTTCTAAGAAATGTTGTTTAATAGAACTAAGGTCAGAAGTATGACAGGTAAATTTACGGGATAGTGTGTTCGAATAAAGCCAATATATGTAGTGCATTTATTATTAGTATCAGAGATAAAATTGCTGAGCGGGCATGTAAATTGATACACTACATTGCTTTTTTGTAGAGGATTTAGTTGTGCGGTTTTACGGTTATTGCAGACTATGATGTCAATGATTTAAATTTTTTTATAATATACTAGCAGTATAGCCCGGCGTTGCTCGGGTTTAATGAAAGCTTTAAAACTAATCCATGGTCCTGGAGCTCAGACTCTTTGGACGTTGTCACGAAAAACTAAAAAGCAATAGTTATTTCCAGTTAAAGCGAAACAGTATACTGAAAGAAAAATGAATGGATGTAAATCAAATGTTGGTTTCCTGGTATCGATATCAAAATTTCGGCACTATTGTAAGAACTGCAACCTTGAAACTTCTGACTATCGTTTCTTATGTCTTTGTCTATGAATGTATCAAATTTGATTAAAATCGGATCACTCCTTCTATAACCCGATTTTTTCGATTATCGATTTTCGATATATATCAGGGGTACCTCGACACAAAACCTAGCTAAAAACACTCGCAGACGCTTATAGTACAACTGTGTAAATTTTCAAGAAAATTGGTTCAACCGTTTCGGAGTCTATAGGTAACGGATACACACACACAGACTCACACACACACACACACAGAGACAAAGTTTCATTTATAAATAAGTTTAGATGATTAGCTTAATTTGTTTATTATTATTAATGGGGTTAGCATTTCTATCTATTATGTTTTTCAGTGTTGTTTCATCATGTTTTTAACTCTTTTGCATTTGGCTACATTAGTATAATTTCATAATGACATGTTTATTTTGGAATACACTACTATTATTAATGTTATCAGTTTTGTTAGTGGTGTTATTAAGTTTATTGAGATACATTTTAATTTGTTGATCAATGACGGAATTAAAAACTCCAGTATTAAAAGTGTTTGTTCAATGTTATGTAGTTCTTTATAGAATATGTTTTTAGAAAAAGATATCATTTGTGTGTGTTAGATTAAGTTTTTGTTTATAAAGACTAACTTATATCTTTGGGGGCATTCACTATTATAATTAAGAGAACATTCTAGCGGGTTTCCTATACAGAAAAGCAGTAAATTTATGTGTGCTAGAATCAATAAATACATCAAGAAATGGAATTTTATTAAGTTCTAATGTAAATTTGAGGACGGAGTGACTTTCAAATTTGTTCTTAAGTTATGTAATTTGATCAATATTTTTAGCTAAAACGAAAACATCATCTATGTATCTTACATATACAGGGGGTTTATTAGTGTCATTAAGTATTTTATTTTCTAAATGTGTCAAATAATAATTAGAAAAAAGGAAACCTAAATGAGATCCCATCGCAATACCATCTATTTGAGTATAAATATTACCTCGGGAGTTATGAAAAGGAACTTGATTAGTGCATTAATAATATTTTTTTTTAAATAGTGGATTAATATTGAGGATGGGAGAGAAGTATGATTTTGTACTACACGGATAAAGATATCAATTGTTTGATTGCTCAAATTACACAATTTAAAAACAAATGTGAAAGTGTGTGTGTGTGTGTGTGTGTGTGTGTGTGTGTGTGTGTGTGTGTAAAAATAAGCATAAAATAATGGAAGAAAAACATTATTAATTTTGTATGTAAAATTAACAGAAAAAAAGTAAAAAATACACACGCATCCACACAAATTACTTACTTCAAGTTACCAAGGCAGAATTATAATCTAAATATAAATACTCTCTCTCTCTCTCTCTCTCTCTCACACACACACACACACACGTTTATATATATATATATATATATATATATATATATATATATACCGGCATACCTAGTGCTAATACAACAGTAGAACATCTAAGTACTATATTAAAAAGTGATACAGTGTAATAACACTCTGTTCTTTTATATATATATATATATATATATATATATATATATATATATATATTCGTGATATCTTTCTTTGGATATTTTTACTTTTAACGATTTCAAAAGCGAAATTCTTTCTTTCCGGGCCTCACTTCTCAACAGGAAGTGATAGTCAAGGGAGACAAATATGAATTGCTTGGTACAAAATGAGCCATCAATTGTAAAATAACAAGTGACAATAGAATTCATAATTATTCATTAATCTACGCAATGTGCATCCATATATTCGAAGGGTGCTGAAAGTTTCTCGGCTTTACCAAGCAAGGAATGAAAAAAGTACATTTTTGGTCATTTGGTCAAATTTTAGGAAAAGGGTCGTACCGAGAATTTTTTTCACCACCCTAACAATTTTTTGTAAGGATCTAGAGATTTCTGATAACACAGAAACAATTATTTAATTATAAATAGAATATTATTTAATATTGATCATCATCATCATCATCATTATCATGACTGGGTGTTAGTGTAGAGTCGCTGCGCAAGTAAGTCAGTCAGTTAAGTGCTAAGCTTGGGCGATCATGTCTCTTTCGAGATATGACTAACTGAACAGAGGATTTTTCTCGTAGTAGGTACCATTACTTTCTGCGGTAGACTGTTTGCCAACCAAAGCTATATAACCCAATCTGTTCTCTTATTTAACCCATAGTTAGAGAGATGAAACAGATTAATATATTTTCCAAGAGCATCTGGATGTAAATGAATGCAACGAAACCAGACCAGATTCCTCCACATATCTGGGTTAAAAGCCGGAGTGATATTCATTCATGACTAACATCTTGAGCAAGTTAAACTACAGCTGATATCCTCCTACTTGATGGTTCACTTTGGTCACGGAAATGTGGCCGATGAGGCCATCGGACAAATCCTCTGTTCTGCCTAGGAATACAGTGTCATCACCGCAGTTGCTACAAGCATAGCTATGATGGCCAGTCTTCTGGGCATCGAGTATTCTTCATCACCTAAAAATCTTGGTGAAGGAACCGGTTTAGTCGCTGATGACCCGACCATGCAGCTGTTAATACTGCGAGACATGGTACTGGTACATTAAAATTGAACATAAAGAAGAAAAAATATATATTTTTTTATATTTTGGGAGTACAATGAAATTTCAAAATCATTTAAATATACCATCACTTGTTTTGTTTGTACAGGAAAATTTGTAATATAATTAGAGAAAGTGACAAATGCATGTGAGAAAAGTGCTGAGAAAGTCATTATACAGACGATAAATGATGTGAGACATGCATGATCGTTATATACAATTCATAGTTAATAATTATTATTTTCTAAAAGAAATTCTCATTGACATTCATTCTAAAGCAAATATATCTATATATATATATAAAAACACTTTTAGAATACCTCGCATCATGTATTTACACTCATAGGAGATGGAAAGTGCGATACAGAGATCAGAAGGCGAATTGGCATGGCAAAGGACACGTTCCAGAAGCTGAGCAAAATACTAACACACAGGAAAATTTCACTAGAAACAAAGAAAAGAGTGCTGGATTGCTATGTGATGTCAGTTCTTCAATGCGGCAGTGAATGAGGACAAAAATGAGGACAAAACTGGAAGCAGCGGAAATGTGGTTCTACAGAAGAATGCTGCGGATATCGTGGACTGAGCATGCAAGCAACGATGAGGTGTTGGAAAGTATGGCAACCAAAAGGAAATTAATACCGAGCATCAGGAAGAGACAACTGAAGTTCCTGGGACACGCAATGAGGAAGGAGAGCTTGGAGAACCTGATACTGACTGGCCAGGTAGAGGGAAAGAGAGACAGAGGACTGCAGCGGATAACATATTTGCAGGGCCTGGTCGGGTGGATGACGGAACGGGGGTTGCCAGGAGTGACAGGAACAAACATACTAAGGGCCACAAGGGTTTAGGGAGACGTGGAGGGCCATGATCGCCTACGTCCTGAAGGGACAGGGCACATAGAAGAAGAAGAAGTGTCAGGTAATGTGCCATTCTGGGGGCTACACTTGTTACTCTGAAAAAAATAAATTAAATTAAAACTAAGTAGCTGATAAGAAAAATTATTATCAACGACTGAATTTAAGTTGGGTGATCCTAACCTTAATCAAATATAATTAAAGAAAATGACGCAAGGGCCTTTTTATATATATTTTTTCAGTACTCAGTAATCTTTAAAAAATTAGGAACATATTCTCTGTAATTTAATTGAATTGAATTTGAGAAATTTTTGCTTTAAAATTTACTATAATCATCGCTCTTATTTTCTGATAAAATTGTGTATGGTCACCCGTACTCACAAAAATAGCACGTTTATATGCTTTAAAAATGTTAACGTTTGATAATATGTTTAAACTTTTCCATTTATGATTGTCAAGTATAGTTTTCACTTATTAATGTCATCTAAAAAGCTGAAATTGTTACAGAATTTTAAAAGATTTAAAAATTAATAATGAATTTTTCTAATTAAAACGTTAAAAAATGAAAGCAATTCTTGCATAAATTCATTATTAATCTTTTTTTTTTCTTAAGACAACAGTGTCCTTAATATATTTTGTTTATAAAGCAATTAAAGCCTTTCTAATTAAATAATGTCATAATTTTATTGCATTTTTTTATTTTACAATTCAGCCAGATATTTGGTAACTGGTGTTTCTATTTGACAAAACAAATTTTTTATTTAAATTCTCAAAAAAGTGCTGCTTTTAACTAATATAAAATCGAAGCTTCTGGAATTTTAATTTCTTAAAATTTCATAAAATTAAGTGTGTGTATGGGGGGGACAGATTTTAAAAATATATATTTTTACCAAGTTTTGTTTTTAAATAATTTCATTTATCTGCGATTAAGTCGTGAAAATTTCATCAAAATCCGATAATTATTTGATTTTTGCATGAAGAGTTTTCAAAACAAGAAAAGACACCCAATTTTCCACCTACGGGTAATTTACAGAGAATTTCAAATTGAACCCTTTATTTAATCTGCGAGAGTAGATTGCTCTATTTCTGCTGAAAATGTGTACAGATATCTTATCTAATTATTATTGCTCGGTTATTGCTCACCCAGTTCCATTAAGTTTTCACTACCCGGCTCAGGGATTGAACTCAGATTTGTTATATCACCAAATTTACAAACGCTTTACTCCTATAGGATATTGTTTCTGAAGAAAACCGAAGGACGCAACGACCAAAACGTTGTGATAATAACGGAAATTAGTACAATTTCCCATAAGTAAATTCTAGAAATTCAAACAAAAATTATTGAAAAATCATTATTAAACAAAAACACTATAAAAATAAGTTAATTTTGGCAGAAAAAAAAACAATAATTAATATGTAATTCCAGGTTTCATTTGGGCGTTTATATTCGAAAATTAAAAAGTCTTTAAATTTTGGTCGAAAAGTGGAGCTTATGGTAAAGATCGAATTAACGTATAATGGTTTGCGAAACTGTTTTAGAATTCAAAGCAAAGCAAGGTATCTGCCTAGCGTCTAATTAGCCAAGTTCCTCTGGCAAACAAGTGAAGTATATTCGATGCCACTATGTCCCATACATCTTATGACAAATTTCCAAAATTTGTGATTCTCACTTGTTACTCCAAATTTATGGCTTTAAAAAATGTTGATTGCTCAGTCAGTTAAGTGCCATACGTGATACACGCTTTAGGCGATCATGTCTTTTTGCAAGCCAAGGCTATAGAACCCAATCTCCCATATTTTTAATCCATAACTGGATGGAAGAGACAGATTGATACTCAAGGGTATTTGTGCGTAAGTGATCTCAATGAATTCAACTGAAATTCGAACTCGGCTCCCCGATTTGTCGTTCCGAGTCTATATCCACTACACCACAACACACATACGTAATGCAACGTATAAAAGCCACTCAAGGCGATTAATACGTTGTTGAAAGTAAATATTAGTTGAATCTAGACTTGAACTGGTTAAGATTGTCGTGATCGAGAAAGCATCATCTAGGGAGTCTGTTCTAAGAAGAAGAAAACGAATCTTGGAAAGAAGCTATCTGAGTGGAACTTAATTCTTACAAATGAAACATGAAGAGAATGAACAGGATTCGTACCCGGAGTGCATAGCATGGCGTCTCTTAGTTGTGAAAGTCTGAACTGGTAAAACTAAGAAATGTAGCCAGCCAGAACATTTGCCTTTGAAATAGCGGATAGAGTAGCGAGGGGCTTGAAATGTTTCATCTGTGCGAAGGGGTTGTAGGGTGGAAAATAATTCTTCGCCCACAAGGTTACATACAACGACTTTGAATTCTGCTGTCAAGGCTAGAAAGTGAGGTTTCAGCATCTTCATCCCAGATATGGTAACAACACTTCATTTTTCATCTTCTCTAACACTCGTAAAGAGAAATCACTGTATCAGACTAAGCTAAAATTAACAATAATATAAATAAATAACTTGTCTGTTTATTATGAGTTTTAAAAAATATATTTAATCTAAAATTATTTATAAATGGAACTGTGTGTGTGTGTGTGTGTGTGTGTGTGTGTGTGTGTGTGTGTGTGTGTGTGTGTATCCGTTACCTATAGACTCCGAAACGGCTGAACCGATTTTCTTGAAAATTTACACAGTTGTACTATAAGCGTCTGCGAGTGTTCTTAGCTAGGTTTTGTGTCGAGGTACCCCTGATAAATATCAAAAATCGATAATCGAAAAAATCGGGTTATAGAAGGAGTGGTCCGATTTTAATCAAATTTGATACACTCATAAAGAAAGGCATAAGAAACGATATTCAGAAGTTTCAAGGTTGCAGTTCTTACAATAGTGCAGAAAATCGATAATATATATATAAAAGTTTTCATTACACCCGAGCAACGCTGGGCTATACTGTTAGCTTTAAAAAAAATCACAAATCTTGGATTTTTTTCTCAATCATTTTTCTTAATCATTATGTAATAAGTTGCAGTGAACCATTTGTTTTTCACATCACATTTTTTTTCAGCTAAAGCATATTTCTGAAATTTAGTTGTCCAATATACATGTGGGCACAATACAGTGATTATTATGTTCAAATAATCTAATGATATTGTTACCGTTAAAATAAGAAATATTTTTTGTTTACTTGACTAATTAGATTTGTTTCTTTTGCAGTATTTCATTCCTTTAAGATAAACATCTCCACTTATGACTGTGTATTTTGTTGTTGCTTTTTATGTAACGTAAATGTATGTGTGTTGCGTATCCCAATAATTTGTTTCCGAAATCATACAACAAAAAATGGTACAATTATTAGATTATATTTTTAAAGCCATGATTTTTTGTTAGTCATTCTATTCACTGCCTCTAAGGTTGTTACTGACAAACAATTTTTCAGAGTTAACAATGAGTATTAATTACTCTCTAACAGGTACCATCATTCATTTTCGATAACTAACTTTGAAATTGAACATTTTAAAATGAGAAAGCTTTCTTAGAACTTTTATTTTAGCATTAATTAAAAGCTAAATGATAAAATTTATTATTTCCTGTAAGCAAAACACTATGGTGTATTTCAAACAGAAATTATATTGACGGTAATCTAAAATTTTGAGATTTTTAAAAATGTTGTGATTTTTCGCCCATTTTTTAATATAAAAGTTAATTTTCAGTTTTAAATATCTTGCAAAAATAAAATATACATCTGTGAAACGTTAGTTTTTGAAAATTAGCAAATTTAAAGTTAGATTAATTTGATTTACACAAGTATTACTTATTTATAGCTTGAAATTTAAAATTAATAGAAGTATTTCTTAATCACGGAGCGTTGATCTTTCTGACATTTGCCGTAAGTGATTGATGTGTGATGACAGCCAGATGTTGACATAAGTATGGTTGACCAGAATTCACATAATTGTCCAATTTCTTCCTCTAAGAGGAAGAAATCTTGAAACACATGATATTTTAATGAAATACAGAAAATACCATACTAAAAACAAACTTTAAACGCACAAAAAAATTAAAATTAAAAATTATTTTAAAAATATAATGGTTCAATGATTTATATTAAACTTTTCAATGTTTGATTAGTAAATATATTCTTCACTTAATAACTTAATAACCTGTTTCAAGGTTTTGTAGAATTTTTTTGAAAATTTTGAAATTTTATAAATTATCATAATTAAAAACAAAAATTGAATTAATTCAAAAATTCATTATCCATCTAATATTTATTTTTTCTTTAATCTATAATGACCTTGATATATATTATTCATAAAAAAGAATTAACAACTTATCTAAGAAAAGATTTCATAGTTTTATTGCTATTTTTATTTTACTATTGGGAGCAGATTTGGGTGGGGGAAAGGCCAGCAGTGTGAAAAAAGTAATAGATTATTTACTAATAATAGATTATTTACCTAATGAGTCCTGCGTTTAACTAACGAAACTAATTTTCGCTACAAAATTTAATTTTTTTAAATTTCATGAATCTACATAGAATGACGGAGGTAATAGATGTAAAAAAATATTTTTACCAAGTTTTTTTTTTAAAATAATAATTTCAAAATTAATTTTATTCATCTTTTAATAAATGCTTAAAGTATAATTAGAAAGATGGCAATTATTTGATTTTTGCAAGAATTTCTAAATTATTGTTTTTTACCGGAAAAAAAAAACAAACTTAGTACGTAATATTTACATTATTCATTGTAGACTTTAAAATCTGATAATGATTTGGTTACCCGCTGACGAAAGTCAAATCAAGACTTTTTACCAAAATTTCGAACGTGTCAGAAAGGATTAAAATTTTTAAAGAATAATTAAAAAATACTTTGATTTTTCCTCTTAATAAACAAAACATTTTGATGGAAAAAAATTTGTTTTTATTAAATTTTGGAGCCTTTTTTCTTCATACGATGCTGTTTTTGTTTTTTATTTTATTTTCATTTTTTTTTTTTTCAGCGAATTAGTGGAGGTAATTTAGAAATGTTTCAATCGGAATATTTATTTCGTCTGCCTTCTGTACAATTTACTACAATACGACTACTACAAATTTGTGTGCTTATTTAAAAAAAAAAAAAAAAGAAGGAAACAAAAGAAGGAAAAAAAAAGAAGGAAAAAAAAAGCAGGTTAGCACCGACAAGAGCAAGTGCTACTATATAGTCGTCGCTGGCAAGACCGATCTCTTCAGACGATAAAGGTTGAATTTTTTGGAGGGCGGTGGTGATAGCAACCAATCAATGTCAAGAACACTCGTACATTCAGTCTATCATTCATATCTCGTCGCCGCGCTGCTGTTGCTGCTACAAACTTCCCAATGGTAACGTATTACTTACTATATCAGGAGGAGCCAGGTTACCACTTTCATCTCTTTCTCCCTTTTTCTCTCTCTTTCCCTTGCCTAATAATCTTCATCACCACCTTTAAACTCATCCTGTCTTTCTCGCACTGTCTGCTCACTCGCTCAATCTAGCCTTAAATTATTTATTTCTCTCCCACCTCTCTCTCTTTCTCTCTCTCAGACAAGAGAGGTCGAACTGTTCTAGGTCGCTGTAACCTATTAGTAGCAGCCAGCCAGCCAGCCAGCCAGCCAGCCAGCCAGCTAACCGAGTGCCTGGTGCTGTTGCTGGCTTCAGCAGTTGTTCGCCAGGGAATCGATTGAAATAGACTTTTTCATAAGCAACTGCCAGCGCTCACGTTCAGACATAAAGCAAAAAAAGAAAAAAAAAAAAGAAGCCAAACAGAACCGATTAGTTGAAGATGAATCGTATAAGGCGATAAAGAACACTCTGTTTCAGATTTAAAGTTGGTGCTAAGACGCACACACTCACGCATGTTCGTGCGCGAGACACCGCTGTTAAACAATACAAATTAACGCGTGCATCTGTGTGCTTGATAATAATGATTTAAATGGAGTTGCGATTGCTTGCTTTGAATTTGAATGAACTTTTAATAATTACAGTTTTATTTATTTAAGTAATGGTCCAAGTAGAGGCGACATTTATACGATTCAATTTCGGTTATGGTGATCTTATAGTGAAAGTATTTCGCGTCAATAAGCTTTAAAAAAATAATAAAATAAAGTATGTTTTTCAAAAAAAGGGGGAAAAAACCTTCATTTGATCGGCACACCAAGAAAATATGATCAAATAATAAAGGGTCGTTGTGTAAACATGGTATGCTTGACAACGACAATTATATGAATAAAAAAGTCTGAATATATGGGAGGGGTGCTTAAAATTTATCGACTCTATGGAAAATCATTTTTTTTTTATGAAGAAGCTCTTCTTCTGTAACAATTTGTTTGGTCACATTTTTTACAGTTAATTGGGTCTTTCCAGCATTCTTTAAAACACACACACACACACACACACACACACACACACACACACACAGATGACCTAAAGATTGCGTTCGAGCAGGAACATACTGTTTGCCTCATTGTCCACTTTTATGTGTGTGTGTGTGAGTGAGAGAGAGAGAGAGAGAGAGAGTGAGAGCGATATTCTCTATAATTGTTAATAATTTCATTATGCCATCAAATTATCTTATAGAAAATGTATTTGTATGTGACAGAAGGAATTTCTCCATCAATTTTAAAGAGTAATCGATATTTTATTTTTATTATATATATATATATATATATATATATATATATATATATATATATATATATATGGTGACTGAAAAGCATCGAACGACAGATTAGAAACTTAAGTAGTTATATTTATACTTAATAATGAAACTTTTTACTATCTTTCTTTCATTTGTGTGCGTGTGCGTATGTGTTTGAAAAAAAAAGATATGATAACTTCGCTCACAATAGTTTCTACGTGGAAAGCATGCATAACTAGAAGTAGAATATAATGAAATATTCAAAGACTAGGTAGTGTTAATACTAGAGACATGTCCAAAGTCCGACCCGAAGGACAATTACGGCCCACGGTCAAATTTCATATGCCCCACACCCAAACCTGTCATAGAATGTATCACTTACGACCTGCCAGTATTGTCAATCAGAGTAAAAGTAAACACCTAGGAAATGCAATTTCATGCTTTACCAAAAGATGGTGGCTTATGGACACTTCACGTTGAAGCACTGAAAGTTAAGCAACGTCGATCCTGATCAGTACTCAGATTGGTGATAGCTTGGGAATACCAGATGTAAACTTAGATGTGCTGTGGTGTATGACTCGGAATCGTTAGTCGGAGAGCCGGGTTTCACTTCTAGTTGGGTTAGTTATATTTACTTACACGCAAATACCCTTGAGAAATGATTGAATCCATCTCTTCTTCCCTATCTATGGTTTAATTAGTAAGACTTGTATCATTAAAACCATTATTATCTGATAAACAAAATTACATACAAAATAGATTTCGACATTAAATTTTTGAGCCAAACTGACCTACACACTGCAGTCCAGATCTCAGTATCACCCTTTAGATTCGTGCAGGCAAATTATTTGTTTTGGTCATCAGAGATTAATAAATTCTAAAATCTTAGTAAATTAAAATTGTTTTGTGTTTAAAATCAGTTATAAATATATTTGGACACTTGGACTTGTGTCACTTCGTGTTTTCTACTTCTTAATAAGATGAATGTTGGTGTCATGTTCCTATTCATGTTTTTAAATTAAAAGTTTATAGACAATATTAATTACCAATAATATGTAAATGTTTAAGATTAACCTGAGATAGCTTCCTGGAATTTTTTTTCTCGGATATATTTTACTTCATCTTATATGGGCCTCAGATAATCAGGCTGAGTGATTCTGGTAAGACCTGTTTAAATTTGTCATCCATGTGAAGAAATAAAAATGTACCATTTTCAACAAAATTTTCATAAGATAGTTCATTTACATTTAATTGTAACGATTCAAAGAATGCCAAAACAGAATGGTTCGCCCTTTTGCATATTCACCTCATAAAATCTGACCCTCTTTGAAAAAAAGTTTGGACACTCCAGGGTTAATGTTTTACTTACACACATACATACAGAAAAAAAATCTAGACAGAATCTGTAAATCGGTAGTGGTAGATTTAGCTAAATTCTAATACGAAATATTCATTGGATTTATTCGAACTATGTAATTAATGAAGAAACATTACCTCAGAAAGGAAAGAGATTATGCTGAGTGATAGTTAAATCTGTTTTGCAAGATAGATGCTTTTATCAGCAATAGGTAACGAACTATTTTTGTTTGTGAATTTAAATGTGGATCGTTAACTTGATTTTTTTTTTAGTGAATGCTGATCTAAACGTATCGCACACACACATGTCAATAACTGTTGTACATAGATACATAATTCGTATTTACAATACAATTAATTACAATAATGCCATTTAAAATATTTTGTGAAAATTTACTAGAATTTCCTTTTTTTTTAGATTAATTCCATTTTGGGGGTTGATTTTTCTATGTATCTTTCTCTAGAAAGTGGTATAATTTTCATTTGTTGTTGTTGTTGTTGTTGTTGTTATTATTATTATTATTATTAATGTTGTTATTATTAGTATTGTTATCATTAATGTTAGCAGCAAAATGTTAAATAAGTCAGAATCATTACATTAATTTCAGTACAAAACATATTCAAAATGCTTTTATTTCTGTTTTGAAGTTTCTATTTTCTAAAAAGGTAGTAGAAAAAAATGAACGCTTTTCTTAGCAATAAAACGCTACAGGTGAAAAAAAGTTCTTTTGTTTTATTTATTTTTTCGCTTTTTATCAACAGTTGTAAAAAAAGAAAAAAGTCATTAATATGAGCT